>JAJOZX010001538.1:100000-260000 GCA_023014485.1 Bathynomus jamesi | reverse complement strand
CCGTTCAAGTTCATCCCATGTGTGCTCTATCGGTGACATGTCTGGGCTGAAGGCTGGCCATGGTAAGGTCTGCACCTGTTGTCCCTGCAGGTACGCCTGCACTACCCTGGCTGCATGAGGTCTGGCATTGTCCTGTTGCAGGAGCACCAATTCTGGATGTTGCCTCATGAATGGAAGAACATGTGGGTGAAGAATCTCATCCCTGTAGCGCTGGACAGTCAGAGCGCCATCAACAACCACCAGCTCAGTTCTTGAAGCAAAGGCAATTCCTGCCCAAACCCATGACACTTGGTCCTCCCATCTGTCATGCTCCACTACTGCAGCATCTGAGTATCGCTCCCCTGGTCGTCTGTATACCCTGACACGGCCATCAGAATTGGACAGTCTGAAGCGAGACTCGTCAGAAAAGAGACTTGGTTCCACATTCTTTGTGTCCAGTCACGGTGCTGATAGGCCCATTGCAGGCGTCGTTGCCTTCTTGCATCAGTGAGAAAAGGACCTCTGTAAGGCCTGCGGGATCGGAGTCCTGCATTACGGAGTCGGTTTCTGACGGTCTGGTCACTAATTCTGTTGTTGTGGATACCAGGTGTCTCTCTGCTGGCTGTCTGACGAGCATTCCGCTGCCGATGACGCAGGTGCTGCAGTACAATGTGGCGATCCTGGCGTTGGGTCGTCACACGAGGTCGCCCACGTCTTGGCAGGTCCTGAACACTTTCCTGTGGCATTGTCCTGTCTAACAAGCCTAGAGATTGTGCTGGGATGCACATGCATTCGTTGTGCAACTTGGACAGCAGACATGCCTGCATCCAACATGCCCAAGGCACGACCTCTGTTCACCTCTGAGAGTCGTGGCATGCCTTAATCGCGGGAAAAGTTTGGTTTCTCAACGGGCAGTGTGTATTCTGTGAAGTCAAAGAAAAAATGCATGCCTTCATAAAGAATACATTCAATTTAATCTCTCTTTATTGTTTGTAACAAAATGGCGTCTTAGCCGGGATTAGTCAGGTTTAAAAACATGCACTAAGTGGCTTTAAAAGATTTGAACAAACATTTAACCATAATCTTGAAACTGTGATAATACCACTAACAACTTAAATTTTACACCATATGCAAGCTAATTGCGTTTCTTTTTTTGACCGGTATATATGGGATGAATTTCACAATTAACACGTGAAATGAATGAATGCTGCAAACCCACAAGGAAAAAGAAAAACGATTCCAAGGCCTTTCGTGTATTCCCTGACGAGGTGTAGCTCTGAATACACGAAAGGCCTTGGAATAGTTTTTCTTTTTCCTTGTGGTTTGCAGCATATATATATATATATAATATATATATATATATATATATATATTATACATACTATATATATATATATATATATATATATATAAATATATATATATATATATATATATTATATATATACATACATACATACATACAGGGTGTCCCATAAGTCCGGCATCATAGGAAAAATATAAAAAAAGGCAAACAAAAGCTTTTATTTACAGAACGTGCTCAATATGTCCACCTTTGTTTTCAATACACAAATTCAGACGTGATACCCAGTCAGCAAGCACACGGTGAATGATGTCAGGAGTAATGGTGTTACATGCCCCAATAATGCACTGCCGCAAATGTTCAACACACCTAATTTTTTCTGCGTATACCAGCGCTTTCAAGTGGCCCTAGAGATAAAAATCTAGTGGCGTGAGATCCGGGCTTCTAACTGGCCATTCCACAGGCCCTCGACGTCCTATCCAATGACCAGTGAATTTGAGAATAAAAACCCACTCTAATAGACAGAGTTTATTTCCACGACAGTTTCGACGCCCACTGGCATCCTCCTCGGGTGGATACAGAAACACAAATGAAACAAAACAAGAGGGAAAAACAGTTCAGGGATCGACCGTTAAGAAATTCGCACCTAGGTTGGATTCCATTCTCTCGAGACAGGAGGGGCATTTTCATTAAGTACATTCGCACAAATTTTTAAAACTATCTTCCTGTTCTAAACATACAGATTCTATTATTTTTACATAATTATTACATTTATAATTAAATTTATTACATTTAATATTGCATAATTATTAATTACAGAAATTATAAATTTATTATTACATTGGTTATTACATTGTTGTTTATTATACAGAAATTATAAACCGAAAAACGAATGAAAAACGCGATTAGGAAATAATCCAGAGACCATTGAGAAATTCGCACCTAGGTTAGATGCCCCTCCTGTCTCGAGAGAATGGAATCCAACCTAGGTGCGAATTTCTTAACGGTCGATCCCTGAACTGTTTTTCCCTCTTGTTTTGTTTCATTTGTGTTTCTGTATCCACCCGAGGAGGATGCCAGTGGGCGTCGAAACTGTCGTGGAAATAAACTCTGTCTATTAGAGTGGGTTTTTATTCTCATATTTTGACCTTCACGTAAAAAAAAAGTGAAGTTTTTTGCATTGACCAGTGAATTGTTGGTACAGGTATTCCCTTACTTGGGTGCTGTAATGTGCAGGAGCGCCGTCTTGCTGGAACCATATTGGGAAATTTCCTTCTTCGTTCAAGACACTGGGAAATGCTTCTTCCTTGAGCATACGTAGGTAGTGTAGGTGCCACACCATAGCATCACCCGAGATGCACCTTGTTCCTTTGAAGAGGTATACCAGTGAGGGTTGCTTTGAGACCAGTAGCGGGTGTTCTGTCGATTTACCTCACCATTTCCGTAAAAAAAGCCTCGTCACTGAACAGAATGGTGGACGGGAAATTGGCATCCTGAGCATAAGAAAAATATGAATTTTTCCTATGATGCCGGACTTATGGGACACCCTATATATATATTATATATATATATATATATATATATATATATATATATATATAATGTTGCTCAGCTTGGTCCGTGGCTACTTCTCTGCTTCTTATAATGCCCCTTCCCCTTACAGTTCCATTTTGCATTGGAACTGTAGGGGGGCTTTTAGCTAACTGGGAGAACCTTGCCTCCCTGCGTTTGTCTCCAGGAGACTATCCTGGCTGAGCGGGGGCTTCCTCGTCTCTCTGGCTATGTTGGTTTCCCTTGCACCCCGGATGAGCACACACGCCTGCGGGGTGCGGCGATTTATGTCCATCATTCGTTACCCTCGCGAGGTGTGCCTCTTCGTACTTCCTTGCAGGCTGTGGCTGTGCGGCTCTCTTTAGATCGCCAGTACACTGCCTGCTCGATTTATCCCTCCCCATGACCCCCTCCTCGCGACGCGGTTCGCGAGTTGGTGTTGCAACTGCCTCGACCTTTTCTCCTCCTCGGGGACTTTAACAGTCGTGATCCGGCTTGGGGAGATGTCCGGTCGACTAATGGTGCTGGTATGTTGCTCTCCTTCATGGAGGAACTTTCCTTCGCGTGCCTCAATTCCGGCGAACCTACCTATTTCCACGACACCACGGGTTCATCTACCTGTATTGATCTGTCCTTGGTGTCCCTCGATGCCTTACTCGATTTTTCGTGGAGGGTGTTGGGGGACTCTTATGGCATTGATCGTTACCCAGTCTGTCTTGAGCCGGTCAGACCGCAGCCGAGTGTCTCGTCTCGACCGAGGTGGTGCCTGGCGCGGGCTGATTGGCCATCCTTCAGAGCTCGTTCGGTGTTGGACTTTCGCTCTGTGGATGAGAGCTTGGAGTTCTTCGAGCGGGTGGTGATGGGCGTCGCGGAGGACTGTATTCCTCGATCTTCCGGTAACCCGCGGACGCATAGCGTCCCGTGGTGGACTCCAGCATGTCACCAGGCGGTGTGTGAGAGGAAGAGGGCAACGCGCCGCTTCCACCGCACCCGGTGCACGGACCACTTGATTGAGATGCGGCAGGCGAAGGCTTTCGCCCGCCGGACTCTCAAGTTGGCCCGTCGGGCCTCTTGGCGTGCTTTTGTGTCTGGCATTTCTTCGTCTACCCCTTCTTCTGCTGTGTGGCGGAAGGTACATAGTATCGAGGGGAAGTCGGTCCCTGCTCGTCGCCCTGTTCTTCGGGACGGGGACGGCTTCCTTTCGGATCCTACTGCTGTGGCCGATCGGCTGGCCGGGCTTTTGCTGGGGTTTCCCGTTCGCCTTCAGCTGCGGATCGTCCTTTGTCGGATGTTACGTTCCCCCCGCCACCTGGGAACGAGCCCTATAACCGTCTCTTTACGATGTGGGAACTTCGGGCAGCCTTGGCAACCCGTCGTTCTTCCGCCCCTGGCCCTGATGACATTCCGTATGACTTTATTTGGAATCTGCACCTACACTTTTTGCTGGATCTTTTCAACCGGTTGTGGGTTGAGGGGTCGTTCCCTTCCCGTTGGAGGAAGGCGATTGTGGTCCCGATACTTAAACCAGGGAAGGATCCGGCGGAGGTGGCGGGCTATCGGCCTATTGCCTTGACGAGCTGCTTATGCAAGCTCCTTAAAAAGATGGCGGCCGTCCGACTTTACATTGCAGTCGCTTGGGTTATACCCCCCGACCCAGTATGGCTTTCGTCGATTTCGGGGTACTCTGGACCCCTTCTCCTTGGTCATGATATACAAGAGGCCTTTTCCGCCGGAATCTTGTTCTGGCCGTCTTTTTCGATGTCCAAAAGGCCTATGACACGACCCGTCGGGAGTTGTCATGGACCGTTTGAAGTCTCTTGGTTTTGTGGGCTTTTTGCCCACATTTATTCGTAACTTCCTCTGCCGTCGCACTTTCCGCGTCCGTAATGGGGCGGCCCTATCTGACCTGTATGTTCATGGGGAGGGGTGCCTCAGGGGTGTTCCCACCTTCGCAGGCTGCGCGAGACTACAAGACGTACCCTGGATTTGTTGGTACATCTGTCTCATACTACATGGGGCTCGAATAGGCGGACACTCCTTTGTTTGTACGTGTCCCTGGTACAGTCAAAATTAGACTGTGTGGTGTATGGCTCCGCCTCCCGTACGGCCCTTCGGATACTGGACCCGGTCCTCTCTAGAGGACTGCGCATGTCATCTGGCGCCTTCCGCTCCTCTCCGGTTGATAGTATGCAGGTTGAGTGCGACATCCCTCCCTTGGAGGATCGGAGGTCGTTCTTCATTGCCAAGCACTATCTCCGGATTCTCCGTCTTCCCAACTCTCCTCTGTTCCAGGTGGTTGAGAGGGCGTTCTGCTGGGATGGGGGTTGGTATTTCACCGACACGGTGACCTCCCTCCTCGATGGTATGGGCACTCCTCCATCCCATCCGTCATACCGGTCTCTTTCGAGGGTGTTGCACCTTGGGAGAGCACCCCTGTTACATGCTGTAGGGCGTTGCGCCCCGTTCGCAGTGCCAATTCTGACTCTGCCTTGCTTCGGTCTCTGTTCCTTCAGCATACAGCGTGTCACTCTGCATGTGTTGCGGTCTTCATAGATGGCTCGAGGTCGTCGGGGGGCGTTGGGGCTGCGGCTGTTCCCCAGTCGTCGCCCTTGCTCCCCGATGTACCCGCCTCCCTGATGAGGCTTCCGTTTTCACGGCGGAGCTCTATGCCATTCTGAGTGCTCTGGAGGTGGTGCGGGAGCATCCGGATGGGTCGTTTGTCATCTATTCAGATTCCCGCAGTGCCCTGGGTGGCTTGGAGTGTTTCGACCCCGTCCACCCACTGGTCCGACGTATCCAGTTACTGTGCCATATCCTTGTCACTTCTGGTGGCAAGGAGGTGGTATTTTGCTGGGTCCCTGCACATGTTAATGAGGCTGCCGATCAAGCTGCCCGTTCCGCGTGCCGACTACAGGTTTCACCGTGTCCCTCCCCTTTTCCGATTATATCCCTGGCTTTCGTAGGTTTTTGCGCTCCCGGTGGCAGAGTCGCTGGGATGGCGCTACAAATAACAAACTCTGCAAGATTAAACCCAAATTGGGATGCTGGGCCTCTTCCTTCCATCGGTCGCGCCATGAGGAGGTGGCTCTGGCCCGCCTCCGTATTGGCCACACCTACCTGACCCATGGCTATTTGATGACCGGGGATCGGGTGCCCCGATGTCCCAATTGTAACGTTCCACTTACAGTTGCCCACCTCCTGGTGGAGTGTCCACTTTACTCTGCGCTGCGCGGCGCAAAGTATGTTCCTTTTTTGGTGAGCGTCGGGCCTTGTGATAGGCTTGGCGCTATTCTACTTTTCGGTAACCGGGTTGTTCTCCTTCCTCTTTCGCTCCCGACTTCTTTACCGGCTGTGACTCCGCTATGATTTTTCTGTATGTTACCCCCTCCGCCTTCGTCTATTGTTCATTTCCACTAGCTGTTTCATAGTCTTCGTCCTGTGTTCGCTCTGCTGTCCACCTTTCTTTTGGTGGCCATGAGCGGTCACACTTTGAAACAAAAAATAAAATAAAATGGCGCTACAAATAACAAACTCTGCAAGATTAAACCCAAATTGGGATGCTGGGCCTCTTCCTTCCATCGGTCGCGCCATGAGGAGGTGGCTCTGGCCCGCCTCCGTATTGGCCACACCTACCTGACCCATGGCTATTTGATGACCGGGGATCGGGTGCCCCGATGTCCCAATTGTAACGTTCCACTTAGTTGCCCACCTCCTGGTGGAGTGTCCACTTTACTCTGCGCTGCGCGGCGCAAAGTATGTTCCTTTTTTGGTGAGCGTCGGGCCTTGTGATAGGCTTGGCGCTATTCTACTTTTCGGTAACGGGTTGTTCTCCTTCCTCTTTCGCTCCCGACTTCTTTACCGGCTGTGACTCCGCTATGATTTTTCTGTATGTTACCCCCTCCGCCTTCGTCTATTGTTCATTTCCACTAGCTGTTTCATAGTCTTCGTCCTGTGTTCGCTCTGCTGTCCACCTTTCTTTTGGTGGCCATGAGCGGTCACACTTTGAAACAAAAAATAAAATAAAATATATTATATATATATATATATCTTTTTTTTTTTTTTTTTTTTTTTTAGTTCAGGAAGAACCGATTCGCCTCTATTTAAAGGGCATATCTCAGCGGAAAAACAAAGAAAAAGTGAGAGGAAAGACAGAGGAAAAAGAAAGGGTGGAGGGACAGTCGAAGTGGAAAAAGACCAAGGACTGCAGGGTCGAGCCCCATCATCCTTGGGTGCTAGGGCCGGGAGGGCGCACGTGAAACCTCCAGGAACAAGCACGTACAAACGAGCACAAAGAGCACTCAAGAGCACGAGCTTAGAACCCCCTTGCGGGGATATATATATATATATATAGCTTGTGTAGGTTCGTAAACTCTTCTTTTTATTTTCAGGTCAAGTAAAGGTACTTATTTATTTATTTTATTTATTTTTGTTATCGATCGTCATAATGATCATGTTTAATTACATTAGGGTGTACACTGTGCAGTTTCGGAAAAAAGTTCGCCTAGAAATAGAAGTTTCTGAAAAGTATAATAAATTATATTAATTAGTAAGGAATTTTTTTTGTCTTTAATATTTTATTACTTTCACCAATAAGAATAAAGTATTCCAAGAAAAAATATTTTTGCCTTTTAGTAATTTCTTCTAGGCGAACTTTTGTCTGAAACTACTACAGAGGTAATTTCTGCTTTAAATCCACTTACATTTAGAACATTTCTTACATGAGAGAAAAGTGGGCTGCGGATTGACTCCTGATCATTCGAGGGTGTTAGGGATTGTTTATCAAATTGAACGTCTAAAGTTTTTGACGAAATAATACGAAACAATATGTACTGTTTAGAATAGTTTTTGAAAGCTTGGTATTTTAGCAGTGTATTTATATAGTATATGGTATTAGTCGTTTCCTTCAAAAGTGAAAATAGGTAAAACTTTGAAGATAACTTTCGAGAAAGGAAGACATTTTGCTTCGACATTCGAAAGATTTTGGATCATGAACACTTTTAATAAATCATTGAAAACAAACAGATCTTTAACATAATTTCGAAAAAGAAAAAAAAAGATTTGTCCAAGGTCCAAAACTTTTAGAATGTCTTTTGAAGATTGAGGTGTCATTTTACTTCGTTATCGGGCGTCAATGATGCCTTAATAATAATAATAATGTCGTTTGTTGACCAACTCGACTCGCATTTAATTTGTGGAGAACTAGTGATGTGTGTTGCCTGAGCAATTTTTCCCCTGATGAAGCGCATCTGCCTAGAATTCCAAATTATTACATCGTACGTTGAATTTCCGATTCGTATTATTATTATTATTATTATAATTATTATTATTATTATTATTATTATAATAATAATTATACGTAGTGAATTAGAAGAAAGATACGAATCTGTTACGCGAGTGATTGAGTTGGTTGGTTGTGTTTACGTTTGTTTTACGTCGGCTCATTCATTTCCTTAACTTGTTTCTCACTACACTTTTTTTGACAGGGTGATGCAGCAGTTTGAGGGGGAGACACTCAAACTATCCATTCATCATTTTTTTTTAAATCTTTTTTTGAAACTTGTTTTATGTTTATCGCCCTCATTTCGGGTACTTGAAATTCCCTTTCAACTTGTTTATTATGTCGCAGAACACCGTAACATGCCGGTTGACGATTCGCTACGTTTAATCCAACGCAATTTTGAGGATTACGTGAAGCAAACCCGGCTACGAAACATGCGGCAAGTCGTTCCGCGCGACGTGCGTAATTTGCTCCTCGATTTGCTCGAGATGCGTCCATTGTCCATGGGTGACTTGGATAAACTGATTAAATACCTTCGCGAGCGACAAAATGCGCTCGTTGACGATCAAATTGAGCAGAAAAGGGAGATCGCAGGTAAGCTTACTTGGCATCATTCGTTCAACAGGTGATAAGTTGATGGAGTTCTCTTTTGGAAAGCATTTTTATTCCAGTTTCCTTACTGACGTACCATTTGTTTTTCTTACTCCCATGATCATCGGTCGCGCAGTAACTATAACTGCGAGCGTTATCTAAGCGGTTTATTTATTTATTTTTTTTAACACATTCGGAAATCTGGACGCGGTTCTGTTTTTGTACCGTACATCCTTCGGTTACCGCTCGTGACACGGTTCTTTATTAGAAATTAGAATGCTACTTTGTCCGTTTGTTTTTTCTCTTAAGTAGAGCAGCAGGTATTCCCTTACACTGGAAACCTTAAAATTATCTTTCGATATGGTACGTGGTACAGCACAATTTGAACGACAGCGGTAGTGTGTGAACTGTAGAGAAACATTAGATAGCTAGTTGTAATGGTTCTTTATTGTTTTCAGATATCTTCCCATTTTTTGAAATTTTTAACTCGCGATTCCTTGAGAGATTTCATTCGCCATATCTCAATTGCCTGAAAATTTTAGAGAATTTCTTTCTTAATGTTTTTTTTTTGTTTTTTTACTATCACTCGTGACAGAAATGGAATTTTAACGTTTGTCCGAGAATTCCTTTTTAGATGTTATAAAATTAATTTTCTGCCCTTATTTTTACTTCCACGAACGAATGCGGTTCAAACGATCGTTGTGAACATTTTTTAGCGTGGTTTTACCGGTCGTTTAACTTTTACAGCTATGGCTTCTTAACGCAGCTGAAGGAGAAACAACCAGTGTTTTATTGTGTATGTGCTACCTTTCCTTAGTCTTCTGAGGATCGGGAAGAGCATCCAAGATTGAGATTCATTACATTACATATGAAAAACATGAAGCCACTCGGGCCTTTGGAGGTTATCCAAGTCAGATGAAAGAGCTAAAGCTATACTTTATCTTCAGATTTTGCAAAATATCAGTTTCGAGTCGGCTAATTATCCTGAAACTATTTACGAAGCTACTAAAGCAGCTTGCTTATTTGAGCTAAAATTTACATTATTTACAAACACTAAATATTTCTTTCTTGAAAGCACCTAAATTTCTCTTAAAGCTAACGAAGGAACTTCTATTATTTTATCATATGGCAAGTCGTTCCAAAAATCTACTATGTGACTAAAAAAAAGTTTCATAGATCCAATCTACAAGTTTGTTTTCCAATTTTCTTATATACACGAGTTCTGTTTGACTCTTATAACAAAAGTTATTTATCTTCTGTCAAACAACAACAACAACAACAATCAAATAACTAAACATGCCAAATTCCTTTAATCTTTCACTGTATTAACCTTCCTAAACTATGGCTAAGTTTAGTTGCCCTATGTTCCACACCTTCACTGAGCATATTTATATCTTGGCTGTGGTTAAGTGACCACGCTTGAATACAATATTCTAATGAGTCCTAACAAAAGAATTATACAATACACAGAGGACTTTCTTACTCTTGTAACTAACATTCCTCTTAATAATGCCTAGCATTTTATTTGACTTATTTCTAGCCTCGGTACTAACCATAATATCGAAGATCTTTTTTCTAACACACCCCTAATCAGTTTTCCCGCATCTCCACTAAAGTTTACGTTATTTCTACCAAAATGGAGTTAAGAAGAGTCGCGGGTTTGGTTACCGTTGTCTTTCGCACGGTGGAGACGATATGGATCCGAAAGTTATGAGAGATTGTGTACTTTAGTGTTTGTATTCGACGCCTTTTTTTATGTAAAGGAGAAGGGATCGGGAACCTTCTTTGAATTCATGCCATTCCGCACGCTTTTGCTTTTCTAGCTAGGCATTTATCAGGCATCTTCAGCCTGTCACTTGTTTTAAAAAGAAAGTAGGAACCCTCTCTAAGTTTCCGGATTTATTGTAGTAATCACTCCTAGTAAGGATCAATAAACTAAGGAAATTTCGCAGCACTGGTTCACAAACTCCTCTTCCTACCGAAATAAATTGTCGGCTCCATTAATCCGTGAACTTAAGAGTGATGTCTAATATAATTCGTCACTAATAGCTCGTTTGGAGAGGTGGCTAATGTATAGATGGAGTCTCTACGTATAGGATCAGTTTGGAGTCAAAATAGACGTCCAAAGACGGAACTCGCAACAAGGTCTCCGCGATAAAGAGAATCGGGCCCGCGTAGTTACCTAAAATCTCTCCTTACCTATGGGAGATCGCTATCATGAATAATCCTACCCTAGCATCCCAGTAAGCTAAACTAGAGGACACAACTTAGGATAATGGTGAAAACTTCCAATTACCGAAGACTCGAACCGTTTGATCAAACTTCGCTTACAATCGACGAATGAAATAATGGTGGAATTACGTGAATACAAGTCACACGATTTGCGCAATAAGTAGAACACGAAAAACTACTATGTAATGATGGAAATTCACTTAGGCTCCTGTATAAATATTAAGATTGTTAGGTCTTGATTTGTGTGAGTTGTGTGCAAATATGCACTCAATAAGAATCGACCGGTTAAATAATGATAGTACGAAATGATACGAGTTTGACTATGATTACGAACTGACGCTACGATTTCAGCAGATATACTTAACATCCGGTGAAATGAAATAGTCTTACGTCTGGCTCTTGAAAGGTGGTAAATTGGGATCCAGAATTTGTTCTTTCGGCGCTCAATTTGTTAACTCGAAACGTTTTAATTTTGTTTCTTATTGTAATGGAATGTTTCATGGGAAATTTACGACTCTGATGCCGTGGCGCGCAATTTCAACTTATGGAAGTATTTATAATTGTGAAAATATTTTCACATAAATCGACTCGGTGTTTGTACTCGTCGGACCGGAGACAAGCTTTGTAACTTCGTCTAGAAACGTACCATTCGCATTCGCGGGAATCGATCTTGAAACCAGAGTCCGACACTCAACCATCGTAATTTCAGCTGTTTCATAACCTTTTTGTCACTGACAAAGTCGCCTTACAAGGCATCTTTTAAACTTTTATTTCTTCATTATATGAAGTATTGAAGAATTCATGCTGCAGTTAACGCTTAATATTTTTAAAAAGTTTGTATAAAATTATTTCACACTATTTAGTTTTAAATAATTTCAATTCCGAACTTGGATATGGTAATTATAACTCGCGGTCACTTTTCATAAAAAGAACTGCGAGTGAAGGAACGTCTTAGCTAAATTTTCAATAAAATGGGGCTTTAATTTCATTTTCGTAGGATTTGCAGAATTTTTTGGGCTACTTTTCTACAGAATGTACCGTGTGTGTATATGACGTTATCATGTTCAGACGTGTAACGTTTTGTAAGCGGAGGTGGTAGTAGCCTACACGTACAGATGGAAGGAGAGAGCAAGTAGGAAAATTCGGTCATCCTCCATAGCTTTCAACGCGTTATTAAGAATTTCTGAAAGAAATTCTTATTGTTTTTGGTACATTTATTATTATTATTATTATTATTATTATTATTATTATTATTATTATTATTACGTTAACCTCGTTTGGGTTCCGTGCGTCGGTCTGTCTTTACACGAAGGTCAAGCTGGTGTCCCACCTCTAGTCCTGGCTTGGTGGAGGAGCGAGTTGCTCTCTTGCGCTCTCCAGCGCACATAGCCAGGTACACCCGGTTCATCTAGTACCGTCCTGAGCCAGGCATCTAGTCTTCTCTTGAAGACTTCAATTTTGACCCCTGTAACGTTTCTGAGGTCCTTTGGAAGCTGGTTAAAAAGTCTTGACCCCTTGACAACTAAGCTATTTTCCTTCAGTGTTGAGGAAGTCCCTTGTCGGGTCTTTAATTTGGAACACTACACATTTTGCCTTTCCTATTTTCCAGCGTTGTTTGGATGGTAATTGGGTTTAGTTTGAGATTTGGTACCAGTTCTTCGATCATTTTCCATATGTAGATTATGGTGTACCTCTCTTTTCTGCTTTTCAGGGAGTACAGATTTAGTTTACGTAGTCTTTCCCAGTAGTTGAGTTCTTTGCAGCCATCAGTCTTGGCTGTGAAATGTGTGTGCGTTTCTTCTAGTTTATTAGTTTCTTCCTTTTTTTATGGGGACGTCAAAACTGAGCAGTATTCAAGTTTTGGTATGATCAGTGTTCTCAGTCTCGCGACTCTTTTTGCTTTGTTTATTGTCTCGAATTTGGCATCATCGGTCATTATTACCCCCAAGTCGACCGCTTTCGTGATTCTCTGAATTTCCTGTCTATCTGAAGCATAATATGCAGTCTTAAGTTCCTCATTTCTACCATATCTCAAGAGCTGAAATTTCTCGGTGTTAAATGTCATATTGTTGTCTTCTGACCGTGTATATATTTTGTTTGTGTCCTTCTGCACGGCCTCCACTTCATTTGCATCGCTGATTTTTCTGCTGATCTTTGTATGTCTGCAAAGGATGTTACTATACTGTTGCTGTTTACTCCACTGTCTATGTCTGTTAGCATGATAGTGAACGGGAGTGGGGCTAGCACTGTCCCTTGTGGTACTGAGCTGCGTACTTCTGATTTTGATGATACACCTTGAATTTTGACGACCTGTAGTCGTTTTCTGAGGAAGTTGTAGATCCATTTTCCCATTTTGCTTGTTATTTCCATATGTTCATTTTATGTGCTATTATACCATGATCGCATTTGTCGAAAGCTTTAGCAAAATCCGCGTATATGACATCCTAGTTTTCATTGCCTTCAAGTGCGTCTAGGATATTGTTATAATGCTCTATAAGTTGTGATAGGCATGATCTTCCTGATCGAATCCGTGCTGATTTTCGTTGAATCTTTCCAGTCTCTCAAAGAAGTCAGATTTTCTCTGACTATTCTTTCAAATATTTTGGTGAGGTGGGACGTCAATGACACTGGTCTATAGTTCTTTGCTTGAGATTTATCCCCTCCATATATAGGGACAATGCTCTTTTCAAGATGCTCGGTATTTTCCCCGTGTCTCGGGATCTTCTCCATATCCAGTATAAGGGTGTAGTTATTTCATTTTTACAGTTTTTAATTAATAGTGCGTTCCATTTGTCCGGACCTGCAGCGAATGTGTTATACATTCTCCTTGCAATTTCTTTTCGAAGAATGCTTCTATGTCAGGTAGCGCTTTGTCACTCTTTGGGGTACTGAAGACCGATTCATACTGGGCTCTCATGCTTCAGGTATTTCTTTTAGATTGTCTGTTAGTTCATTATTTCCTTTTCTTTAAGGGACCGATAGTAGCGCGCGTTTTTGTTTTCCTTTTCGCATAATAGAAGTATTTTGGGTTTTCCTTTATTGCTTCTACCGCCTTTTCCTCTTCCCTCTCTGTATGGCCCTTTATCAGAGTTTGTATTTCCCTATCGATACTCTCCAGTTTTTCTTGTATTACTTTCCTGGCATTGTTGTCTCCGCAATTAGCTAACTTCGTCGCTAGTCTCTTTTGCGGAATATTTCTCTTTTGGCTCTCTAGCCAGTTCCTCTTTCCTTTTGGCTGTGCTTTCGGAGCATATTTTTCCAAAATTCTCAACGTCTTTTCTTCCAAGGTTGTTAGCATTTCCTCAGTCGTTTTATCCTCTAAAACTGTTCTTCACTCTATTTGGGCCATGTGTGATCTGATTTCTTCCCAATTTATGGTCTTGGAGTTTAAGTTAAAAGCCCCAAATTTGTTTCTTCCTTCCGTATGTGCATTATCTTTTAAAGTTATCGCCATATTTGTTGATAACTCGATTATATTGTGGTCTGAGATAATAGTCTGGGTTATTTTTATATCAGCTATCAAGATCGTGTTATTTGTGAATACCAGATCTAGGCATTTATTTTTCGTGGTATTTTCTCTTATCTCCTGCGTCAGCATAAACTCGTTTGTGAGAGCTATCAGCATTTTTGCTTGCTCCTGGTATTATTATTATTATTATTATTATTATTATTATATACATGGCAACCTGCATGGTAGGAGTTTCATACGTCGATCTCTTATCGCACTGTGATTAGGATCGTGGACTTGCATATATATATATATATATATATATATATATATATATATATATATATATATATATAATGTATTATGAAATAAAGTTGTCGTAGAAAGTGTTTTTATGTGGGTGTGTTTTTCCTTTCACCACGCTTTTATTGTCATCGGTCGGTGGTGTTCTCTTTCGGGCTGTAGATTCATACCTTTTCCCAGACGTATTACCCAAATGGTAAACCACCTTTCATACGGGGTTAAGGGTTTAAATGACTAGGTAAATTTGCTACATACATTAAATTTTACTTAACTCTTATAGTAAATATGATTGAATTCCAGGGCTCGGTGTCTCGGCCTTGTCTTCTGTCTCGCGCTTAGGTTGTTTATAGACGCAAATCATAAAATGGGAGATGGTACTTGAAACGGGGGGAATATTTAATACATAAACAGATTTTTAAGGGAGAAAATACGTGTGAATCATTTGAATTCACAGTAATTTTGTTTTTCTCCCGCTGGATTGCCATTATTATATATTATTATATACTCGTATATGTATGTACTGTGTATATATATTATTTTTGTTTTTCTTCGTTATTGTTCATAACTGTTTCACTTATTATTATTATTATTATTTTATATATACACACACCTTTTTGCGAGTGATAGTAATAACGTTAATGATAAACGAATGTGTATATATAAAAGCCGAAAGAAATTCACAATGGATTGAAAAACTCCCGCTGTAGAACTCTAATGCTTAATGGGAAACATGGTTTTATGGCAGCACTTTTTGAACCGAGAGTATGGTTGGAGCTTGTGCATTTTGTTTCGTATAAAAAATTTTGGAATGTGTTTTGTTTTTATTTTTTTATGCGCGCGGTTATTATTTCACACACACCCCCTCTATCGAAATTTTGTTTTTTTGTTCGCGATTTTGTGAGAAAGATTCGTTTGAAAATTTACTTCGTCTCGCAAATGTTCGGTAATTCCGTTTCAAGTATCGTATAATTATATTTAAAGCAATTTTACGAGCGTGAAAATATATCGCGGTAGACAATCGCGTTATTTTTCGACAAACTGAATATGAAATGGTTTTTTTTTTATATGCAAACAAAATATTATTTATTATGTAATCTCATCCTTCTCACATTTGGCGTCGTTATTGAATTCGTATTTCTGAAAATGGCGTCAACTGATTGTACTCGTACGGTATTCGGCCACTTTTTTTTTTTTTCCGCGTGCGTCCGGTAACGGTTTCAAAGACGTTTTCCCGTTTTCCCGTTTTCAAGTACATACTCGCGTAACTCGACTGAATGCGGACCCTCATAGCTCAATCAGTCAGAGAAATTTACTACTAAAAAAATTGTTGGGAAGCTTTTTAACTTCGATTCGAGAAAGGTAAGTGAGACTGAAAATAAAAATTACCTTTTAAAAAGACAACTCCGCGCAGTGAAAGAAAGATTCAACGGATGATCATCATCCCAGAAGAGGTAAGTAGTAATTTAAATTTTTAAAGTCATTTTAACAAGAATTATTTTACGTACAACAAAGTACATTCTTTGGTATATAAGAAAGGTTATTTTTGAGGTGTTTATTTTGTACAGTATCCAATTTTTATACAATAATTATGTACATTTGCATAAAATGCAGTCGGGGAAAAATATATACATACTTAAAATTTTATAATTCAGCAAGAATAAATAAATAAATAAATAAATAAATAAATAACCACTTTGGAAAGACAGAGTATTCGGCATCAACTCATAAAAAGCAAAGGGCTTTCCAACCAATTATGAATTATTGCTGAATTGTAAAGTTTTCATTTTTTTTTAATAGACTTTATTTGTTTTAAAACTTTCTTCCCGTTAATTACTTTTAATATTTTAATAGTGTTTAGTCGCGTAAAAGTTTCATCGCATTTAAGATTATTACTTTGTAAACTGGTTGGTTGAAAGGCGGAGTGATCGGTCAGCAAGAACATTTTAAGTTATCTTTTATTCTTTCACGAGTGTTCTTTGTACAGTGACGGACAAAATTCCGTGTGCCAGATACCACAATACATTAAAAAACATTTGATTTAAAAGTGTATGGAATGTGAGAAGTAAGTATCGTAGTGTTTAAGCATTTTGATAATAGAAATTCTATTTGATTTATGTACTAAACTTTATCAGTTGGAAAATTTTTTTAATTGCTTGATTCTTTTTAAAGGCAAAATTGAAGTTGAGAAGTTTAGATTTCATTCATAAATGTTTATTTTGATTTTGGATTCTGTCGAATGAGTAATCGCGGAATTAAAATAAATTTAACCGTAAAATGTTGAATTATGATGGAAAGTAATTGGTGGAGGAGTTTTTGACGCTTTATAGTTACACTTCGGAGTTTTTGTAGGTGAATCCTTGGCACTGTTTGCAGGCACTCAGTCGTCAGTGGTTGCCGGGGGCATGGCAGTCACGTACCCGGGTTACAATTACCTGGCAACGACTGTGCCAGGGGCGGTTACTGGTACCAGCCACGCTAGTGTGGCCCCCGCACCCCAAGCGATGCTCCCGGGGGCTGCCGCGGCCCCCGCGGTTGCGCAACCAGCTTCCGTGAGTATGGTGTCCTCGTCAAACGCGAACGCAGCAGCTGCTGCTGCTGCTGCCGCTGCCGCAATTGCCGTATATCCAGCAACGGCCTACGGCGGATTGTCCGCTGCGAGCATGATCGGGGCATACGGTATGTCTCCTCAGGTAGCTCCCCAGGGGCAGGCATCCCAGCAGATGATGCCTGCTCCTGCCCCCGTAGCGCCAACCGCACCGCCTCCTGTGCCTCCTGCTCCGAAGCAGTCTGAATTACAAGAAAGAATCTTGAATTTAATGAAAAATCACGGAGGACACCCTACCAGCGGTATGGCGATACCGAGTGGGGTGCCGCCCCCTACAGGAGTGCCTCCACCCTCTGTAGTGCCTGCCCCGAGATTAGTGCAACAGCAGCCCATGTGGATGCCACAGCATACTCGCCAAAATGATAGTGATGGAAAGGTACTACAAGGAAGCCAAGCGACTTACAACCCTTGGAGTCAGTGATTGAAGGATGTATGCCATTTTTAAGACTATGCCTGGCACTCAGCCCCGTCGTTCGGTTTTATTTGTGTATATTACTCTTTGGGTAAGTTTGTTTATGCCTCCATATTTATTATATCTATTTCTCATAAAAAGGTAACATCAGTAATCTCTAATAAACCATTGTCACGAATAATAATAATAATTAATAATAATAATAATAGGAATTAGGTAGCCCAGAGAGAAAATTGAAGATTAGCGTCTCCCCCCGTCCTTTTTTAAAAGTACTTGATGTTAGAACCCCATCCTCCTTAACGATTTACACCATAATATTATTAAGTAACCTCAAACATTATCATCATATTACTGGTTACACACCTTTCTTTAAAACGAGCTTGTATTTTAGTACTATTTTTTAGGTAGTTCAATTTTGATAGTTTTGTAATGTACGTTTAGGAGAAATTCGAATTTTACACCCGCGACTTTTATTTGTTTTTAATAGATGCGTACCTAGATTTAATAATAATAGTATTAATAATAATACTTAACTTGTGGTTAAGAATTGCACTTACCATTATTTTCTACTAAAAACTCAAATTGGTGAAAAGGATTAACTCAAATTTTTTAATATTTTTTTATTATGCCTTTATTAGATTCTTAAGGTGTTACGTTTCGGTCCGTTGTTTTACTCTATATTGAATTGGCAGAGGAATGAACCAGATACGTACTCCAGATTTAGAACAATACCGCCTTGAAATTATCTTTGTTGGATCGTAGAATTAAATAATAATTATCTTTTTTATCGTTTTATCGAGTTTTCTGAGGTACTATGGCGTTTTGGATGTTATTGTTTATGGAATACCACGTTCAGTTGTAGGTCCCCTCCGTCACTTGATGACTTTTGCCGTTACCCAAACGTTATTGGTTTCTTATGAGTGTTATCACCATTCGAGTGGACACTTAGGATAGAGGTCGTATAACCGTACTGAGTGAATAAACTTTAAAACTTCTCTCGTAATGTGTAAAGTTACGAGGACAAGTTTTTTGGACATTTCTCGCAACGGACAAGTCCTCGAGCGATAAATAAGCGCACGAGTCGATTTTAACGATTTATTTAACAGATGCAAGAGAGGGACAATAGTCGAATGAATCTTTTTGTAATTTTCATTATTCTACTGTTTTATTTTAGCGAGTCCAGAGAAGTAAAGATTTAGTATCATCACGGATCAAACGCAGAGGAAGAGAAATTATGTTTAGTTATAATGGATAAAAGTTTTTGTAAAACCTGAACGTTAGGTAACTAAGTGAATGTACAGTTTCAGAAAAGAGTTGGAAGTCACATTCACGCTGTTTCAGATTCTCAGAGACACTGCACTGGCACCTAGAAATATTAAATTTCTTAAATGCATAATTTTTTGGTGACGGTAATCAATGGTGGGTTGACATTGCATTCTATCACAACCTTTTAAAAAGTAAATTCAGTTTACAGTTTATATCACTTAGTAAAAAGTACTTTTCTTTTGTACGTAGAAGATAGTGACGGGGTCATGGATGGGTTAATCCTAAACATCTTGATTAGAACCACTGTAGGGATAGATCAAAATATTACATTACTTACATTGTGTACTGCTTTTCTGTACACGAGAATGAGCGTAGCTGAAATTACGGGAAAATATTTTAGGAGTGATACACTCATATTTCAATGAAAATAACTATCTAACCAGACCTAACCTAATATAATTTAATCTTTTTAATATCGACATTGTGCAGATCGACTTGTTCCGCTACCTGATGCAGTCGACGCGGATTATAGGTCGTGGTGTAGTGGGAAAATATTTTCGGAAACCCCGCAATACTGTGGAGTTAAAAGCTAAGATTAACGTTTATATAATTCTCAGTTCGATACTCTCTAAAATTCTCTAATAACAACAGAATCGTATTTTAACACATAACTGATTTTTATATGAACTTCGGTTCAATGGAGGGATTTTATCTCAGAATTCTATACTGAAGCCCTATTTAGCACAGTACAAATATAATCCTATGTTTCGTATTCCGGGTTCATTGTCTTAATGAGGATCTAAACTCCTGTCTTGTGCGACGCTAAAAAGAATGGAAGAGAGCCCCTTTTGCCACAGTAGTAAATTTTGTTACAAAAGGCCGCCTTGAGAGAAAACGGAGATTAAATCGTGTACCACTAACCCCTACGTACAAGCTGCTGTTGCTTCAGAACCGGGCAGATCTACTAGAAAGCGATCAGGTGAGGTAACGGCTAATATTCGAAACCTTTATTTTCCCGCACAGGAGGAGGTGGTTGTGAATTCCAAGATTCACCTGAGCCTGAACACATCTAGTAGGTAGCCGACCTAATTCAATCCTAGGCTTAGTCCCATTACCATTTTACCTTGCAAGACAAAGTTACAAGTGGTGGGAAAAATAGGTTCCAGTAGGTGTATACTGGAGCTTTCTGTGGGTTCCTATTCCCACTGGAAGTCTCCCTCTTTCGGAGTTGTGCATTCGGTAATAAACTATTGCGAGTAAGAATTACCAAAATAACTAACGAGTGTGTACAAAAGTGACGTATCTTGAAGATCGTTTCAGTGAGAATTCTTTAAATTCGGAATATGTTAATTCCTTAAAATAGTAATATACAGGGTGTCCCATAAGTCCGGCATCATAGAGAAATTCATATTTTTCTATTTCTACAAACCATAATTCATATGCTCGGGATGCCAATTTCCCGTCCACGATTCTGTTCAGTGATGAGGCTGTTTTTTATGGAAATGGTAAGGTAAATCGACAGAACACCCGCTACTGTTCTCGAAACAACCCTCACTGGTTCCTCTTCAAAGGAACATGGTGCATCTCGGGTGATGGTATGGTGTGGCATTTGGAAGGATCGCATCATAGGCCCCCTTTTTTTCGATGAACATGTCACTGGAGGCACCTACCTACGTATGCTCAAGGAAGAAGCATTTCCCAGTGTCTTGAACGAAGAAGGAAATTTCCCAACATGGTTCCAGCAAGACGGCGCTCCTGCACATTACGGCACCCAAGTAAGGGAATACCTGTACCAACAATTCCCTGGTCAAATGCAAAAAACTTCACTTTTTTACGTGAAGGTCAAAATATGAGAATAAAAACCCACTCTAATAGACAGAGTTTATTTCCACGACAGTTTCGAGGGCCTGTGGAATGGCCAGCTAGAAGCCCGGATCTCACGCCACTAGATTTTTATCTCTGGGGCCACTTGAAAGCGCTGGTATACGCAGAGAAAATTAGGAGTGTTGAACATTTGCGGCAGCGCATTATTGGGGCATGTAACACCATTACTCCTGACATCATTCACCGTGTGCTTGCTGACTGGGTATTACGTCTGAATTTGTGTATTGAAAACAATGGTGGACATATTGAGCACGTTCTGTAAATAAAAGCTTTTGTTTTGCCTTTTTTTATTATTTTTCCTATGATGCCGGACTTATGGGACACCCTGTAGAATATCAAAACCTTTCAGGAATTGTTTTCCCCTTTTAATTTCAAGGAATGAGTGATTTGAGTATATCGGGAGAAGGTAACATTCGGTACAAAAACCTACCTTCATGCTCTTCAGTAGTTTTCCTTTGCACTTCTTTTCCGGCAGCTTTTTTCACTTCTTTTCAACGCCGTAGTTGAGAATTGTTTTCGGGGACAGATTGGAAAATAAAAATGTTATATGTAGTTGTCTGCCCCGTGAGACGGTAACCCATGTCGAGTTCGAAGTATTAAAAATTGAAGTAAAGCAAAATCACGTTTATTATTATAAAATATAAAAACTTGTCAGTGTTCGAGTGAACGTGGCAACCCCGAAGTGATAGAATTCTGAAATTACAACATTTATTATAAAATCGTTAGTGTTTTTAGTGACC
This sequence comes from Bathynomus jamesi, assembly GCA_023014485.1. Lineage (NCBI taxonomy): Eukaryota > Metazoa > Arthropoda > Malacostraca > Isopoda > Cirolanidae > Bathynomus > Bathynomus jamesi. The sequence goes on along the minus strand of JAJOZX010001538.1, from coordinate 238,408 downwards.
ATTATACATCTGAAATAGTCTGGTTCTCTGTACGAACGAAAGTGGTTTTACCTTACTACCCTATGTATAGTTATTACCCTAGGTAGTCCTTCCTTTTGAACAGTCGCTCTTACATACCCCTTAAGAAGAGTGTGCGGCATAAATGGATTCTGAATTATCAAACTTTGCAATGACAGATCAATTTCAACAACTGCAAAATCTGCAAATCTGCCACGGACAAAACCAGGGCTATTAGATGCGATTTCTGTTTATTTCTAGATTTTAAACGTATGAAATGGGATGATATTAATGTGTTTCATTTCAATTGTGAAATAAATAAGGAGTAAGGAGGGTGAAGTTGTTCTGTGACAACTGTACTACAAAGGTAAGTTCATATGTAATATTTAGAACCAATAACAATACACGAGAGGTTGACACAGGAAAAGGAAAACTGAAGAAAACAGCAGAGTTGCGGAGAACATAAAGGAGGAGAAACAAAAACAGTAAAGAAAACGAACAAGGGAATAACAGAGAACCAAGTAGAGATATGAATATAGATATGAAAACTAATACTATCGAAACAAAAACGACAAGAAAGCAAAACTCACGGAAAATACACACGGAATCGTATGTTGACCCTTCGCAAAAAGAAATTTAGAAACGGACAGACAAGGTATCGACGAGCAACTATTTTGTGCAATTTTCACTTTAAAAATTATCACTTTAAATTTGGAATAAAATGCAAATTACATCATCTCAGTATATGTAAAACTTGTGCAAGATATGGGAGTTGCAGATACAGCAAATCAAATTGCTTCTACCCATCACCCATCAATCACAAATATTTATAGGATGTTTCATTAGTAGTTCCCGATAACAAACTTTAGTAACTCAATGATGTGTCAATAAATTAGCGTAAATTTCAAATAGTGAGAAATTTGAGCATATAATTTTTCTTGTTAATAATGATAAATTTAATATACAGGGTGGCTAAAGCTAGGAATTTGTCTAGTCCTTAGGCTAGGGCACTAAACGGTGATGTTTACCAACATCGCAACAAAATCATAATTTTACACTTAATATGCTGTCGTAAAATGGATGTCACTGAGATCTGTTTTTTTTTTTCCATCCTGACTGGATTGTTTGAAATATATCGTTTTGACGTAAAGAATTTCGACCTCCGTGATCTGTTACGGTGTGGCTGAACCATCACGCAGTAGTTGACATTGAACACGTTTAAATTACAGTATTGCGACTGTTCGGAATTTAGCAAGAACCCAACACCATCGCAGTGGCTGGTGTCAGACAAATTGAGTATCAATTTAACAGCGATCAATCGAATTCTAAAGGAGTGTCACTTTCAACCATATCATTTGCATGTCCCTCGTAAGTTCTGAGGATGATCAGGCTAAGAATCTTCAGTCTGCACAAGGCATGATTGAAATGCTCGTCCTTAGCAGTTGTGCTATGTGCTATTACCATGTGACCAATATCCAGATTTATCGGAAGAAAATTAGCTACACTCGCCAAAGATCACTGTGTAGGCCGTTATCTGGGCAGGCAGGATCGTGTCCAGTACTTTTTTCAAGACGATCAAGGCAGGTTAACCACTGTCAACGGAGATCGCTACTTGAACATGGTACAGGAATTCCTAATTCTAAAATTGCAGCAGATCGACTAATTTGTGTCTGTCACTGCTGGTACAAGACGGTGAACCGCCTTATAATGGCCAGTACGCACGTCAATGGCTGAGACAGCTATTTGCTCAATCTAGCAATTGGGTGATATCCCTTAGTCAATTCGTAGCCTGAATTTGACACTTAATAACTTCAATGGGGGGCCATGTGAAAAGTAGTTTTTACGACTCCTTCCAGTAGGCTGGAGCAGCTGAAGATCAAAATTGCCGATAAGATGAGCAACGTTTTTATCGAAATGTTTCCTAGCACTTAAGCAGCTGCAAGTATCACAGATTATTTCATTCATGCTGAATGGTAATTTTATTGTATCCCATTATAAAAAAAAGAAAATCAGGTATATAATTTCTTAGTTTTAATTTCACACTAATTTACTGAAAAGTCACTGTTATTGAGGTTTGATATTGGTAACTATTTATGAAACACCATGTACACAAGAATATAAATATTTAGTAGGGACCTCCCCACCCACCAGATCTCCAACACTATAAACTTATCCAACATTTACAAGATATATTCTTAATAATATAATTTTATCACAGATTGGAGCGCCCGTGACGAACCTGGAAAAAGAAATTACAGGACAACGAAACAGCCGACGCTAAAGAACAATGAATCCAAAATTTTAAAAAAAAAAGTAAAGATAGGATTATTGTATCAAACGTACATGTAAGGTTTAAAGCCAAACCACTCTTTAAATAAGGTTTTATTCCTTAACTCTTTCCGAAAAAATAAGAGCCGACTTCACATTTCTCGCTGATATTTTTAAAAATTGCCAAGAAAAAATGTAAATACTATATTGATAAAAAAAGAATCACAAATCGGCAGCTACTACGAACTGACAGAATAAAAAAGACTGGAAAGAAGGAGGTTATGCTATGTACATACATGAAAGCATATTGTTGTGAATGACAGTAAATATATCAGTTACATGGAATTTCTTACAGCAAAATTGAAAAATTAAATGATATTTAATAGTTTCATAAAAAGCTCTCAATACTTTTGCGATGTAACTGTGATTAGAAACTTAAGAGCCTTAAAATCCCCAATCCAAATACATTACTTTATAGGAATTTTACCTTACCGTTTGTAAAATATAAAAAGATAGAAAGAAGTATATGCATTATTCAGCAGCATTAATCAAGACAAAGGAGATATAAGAGAAGGTCAGAAACAAGCAAGAGTTAACATAAATCCTTTCGACGGGTGGATTTATGTTAATTCGAGAAGTATCGGATAACACCAGCAGAAAACTGTTTAGATTCATTTTTTACAAATAACAGCAACGCAATTGATGACATAAAACTAATTTCCACAATATTATCAAACTCCAACATTGTTCAAATACTAAACGCTAATATGACGACGACTAGTACATCGAAAAACAAAATCATAATTTATTGAAAAGTAAATTTGAGATATTTAACCTAAACTCCAAGCTCACAAATTAGGACGGCATAAAATGAACCATGGCGGCAATAGATTGTATGGGAAACTATCGTTCAGAATAAAACACGGAAGAGATGATTATCCTTAGGAAATGAAGACAATAAATTTTAATTAAACAAATGCAAAGACAATATGAGAAAAGTGATTACTGAAGATCTGGTAAGTATTGATTCCGACGAATAAGGTCTAACTTAAAAACAGAAGAGCAATATGCTGTCGAAGCAATTGGAGAAACCTAAACTATATCTATACTTTTGAAAAAAGGAAAACAAAGAATAGTGGAACTATTAGACCTTTGAGGAAAGAAAATAATAAACTAACCAATTATCTGAAACAGGGATGGCCAACTGACGGCCCTCGAGGTAGTTTTTGTCGGCTCCGGCCGGCCTCAAAATACTGGATATGTCGGAAAATTATTAAAAAATTACATTCTTTTATTATTATCACCGAAATGTTTAGACATGTTGGCACGATTACACAGTAATTTGATAACATCATTTGTTTCATTTTTGGTGGGTATATAGTTGCATGCAAAAGTTTAGACATCCCGAATAAATTCTTGAAAATGTTTGAAGTTTGGTGTTTTCAGAAATGTATATTGCCATATATTTTAAAAAAAGGATAATAATGTTTATTTCTGAAAACGTCAATACAGACCTTTTATGCACCTTTCAGATCAGTAACTTAGAATTCCTTTTCGTGCGATTATTTCGAGCAGACGTTCGTACCATTTTTTAGGTTCGCTCCTTCGATGACCGTGATTATTATTCTTGAAAAATGCTTCCAACTCGGTAAAATTTTTCGATTTTTTTGCATTAACCCATCCCTTATCTCCCAAGATGCTCGATCACAGTGAGGTCCGGGGATTCTGAAGGTCATTCCAAAACTTTGATTTACTGTACTTTTGGATGTATGCTTCGGATCATTATCCGATTGGAATATCCACTCTCGCTCTATCTTCATCTTCCTTGCCGAAAGCAGGTTTTCATCCAAAATCTACTGACACTGCTGAATTCATTGCTCCAAATTGTCCGTACCCGCTGTTGAGATGGTGTTCGTTACATTAATATTTTTCTCTTCCAATAAATTTCTCTCTATTGTGACCAAAAAGTTTAATTTTTGTCTCGTTAGACCAGAGAATCCTGTTCGAAGACCTTTGAGAATCGTCAAATCGTCGACGTGTTCCTTGGTACACTTGAGACGTGTAGCTTTGTGATGAGGACGCAGAAATGGCTTCTTCTTGCAATTCTCTCTGTAGACAATTCTTGTGAAGTGTTCTCTGAACCTTTGAGATGCGCACTGAGGTACCTGCTGCTTCAAGTAACTACTGGAGGTCCTTGGCAGTAAGTTAGAGGTTCTCAGTGACACCTTGGACAATCATCATCGCAGCTCTGGGCACTATTTTTGGTGGCGTTCCTGATCTTGGCAATGATGCGAAAATACCAAATTACTTTAATTTCTTGATGGCGTTTTGGATCAGAGTGACAGCTAGGGCGAGAGGCTTATTTTCTCGTAGGCTTCTCAAGGCTTTCGCACAGCGACATTCTTCCGTTGCAAGTCTTCCGGAAGCTCTCTCGAAGAACCTAGCGTTGATTTGGCACGATTAGAAAATCGAGCGTTTCATACCCGAGATGTTATAACCTATTAGATTATATTTAACACATTTCTAAGTGTAGACTTTGCACAGAAGTGTGTATAAGTAAATTCTGATCATGACTGGATACTGTTGGTTTTTCTGGAAAAAGTATACTGGAAATTTAAGAGTTACTGATTTGAAAAATGTCTTAACTTTGTGTTGCGTTTTTAAGAAACGAGTAACATTATCCATTTTTATATTATGTCTATTTTCCCTGTTTTCATATTTTATAAATGCATGGTTACCGCTTTAAATATATATTGGCTGAACACGTATATATGATATATACTACTTTAGACTTTGTTAGAAAATCTAGAAGAGGAAGAGCCATTGTTGTCCCAAGGCGATATGATGACTAAGCTGACTGATGCAGCATTGCTTGTATATATTAAGTTAAGGTGTGTATATATATCCATCTCATAATTGTAAGGTTAGTGAAAAATTCACTTAATTTAGAGCTAGCATTTTTGGGCTCTTGTGGCATCATTGTTTGGGCACTCTTATGGCATCATTTTTTTGGGGCGCTGCGCGTCCTTCCTACTCGTTTGTTGAATGCGGCACTTACAGGGCGTGGTCTTATAGAGAGCTCTCTTGCAATTCAGTTTAGTTGTTTAGATACAAGATTGGTGCATGTTGTGTGTTGTTGCAAGGTTTAGAAAGAAGACCATAAATAGTGCCCCTTTTGTTTTTATCTTAATTTATGCAACTAAGGCCTAAAGTAGGCTCACATCGAGTCGGCAATCCTGAGGTAGGACCTAATAAAACCTCCAAGTCCGTAAGTTTTTAGTCTAGCTTAACTTGGGCTGTAGGTTAAACTGGCCGTTCAGGGCTCAGCTGGGATTCTGAACCCAATAAAAAAAATAAATAAATAACATCGTCCTTCGAACCGGATTCTAGCCCAAGACTGAGTCAGTGACTATTTTCCGGCAAAGTTCTGATTGTGCAAATTGTAGCCCAAGTTAGGCCTAGACGGGTTGAGCGTAATTGAGTTAAGGTCCCAGGGTAGAAAGTTTGGTCGCCCAATTGCGAAACTTGGTCACTTGTCTGTCGTTGTTTGGGCCTACATTTTTACCGGTTTGGTTAATTTTGGTTTATTATTCGTAGGTGAAGGTTGCAGACTTCAGTGCGCCAGTTACTTGGGTGGAAAATTTGGTATTCCATACTGGTTTATTTGAAAAAAGCAAGATTTGAGTTTGATCAGTTTGGTTAAGTATTTTTGCCAATTCAGCTTGCTTGGCATTGAGCCCAATTGTTATTTGCATTGAAGATGAGTGCAGCTGAATTGAACAAGTTTAAAAAAGGAGAAGCGCCTACGAAAGGTCTAATTACAAAGGTCATTGCAACTATAGATTATAGAGACCAGGTCTAATAATGAAACACAACCCTCAACAAATGGTGTTTGTGAAGTTAAGGTTAACAGATCTGCAGTTCATTTACCGAGGCTTGTACTCAAAACATTTTCTGGGAGTATTCCGGAATGGCAAGGATGGGCAGACAGTTTTCAATCGGCAGTTCATTCTAGTCAAGTGTTAAGCGCGGTGGAGAAGTTTAATTATTTGCAGTCCCTCTTGGAAGGGGAGGCAACAAAGACAATAGCAGGATTAGCATTAACAGAGGTTAATTATAATGTGGCTTGGGATATATTAAAGAAACGGTTTGATAAGCCAGAGATCTTAATTAAAAGCCACCTCCGCCAACTTTTAGCTATACCTCCTGTTAATAATCCCAATAGTGTCAAGGAGTTACGGCAGTTATATGATGAATTTGAAGTTAGAACTAGGTCCCTGGACAACTTGGGTGTTGGAAAGGTATGGTATAATGTTGGTCGCAATACTGGAGTCTAAATTACCTAGCTCAATTTTGCTTGAATTAAGTAGGGGGGACACTACAGAACATGTGTACATCCCACTTCAGCAGATGTTAAGTATTTTAGGCACATAATTAGCAAGACGAGAGGGAATTGAGTTTGCACAAGGGGACAAAGGCAGGCACAGCACCAAAGTTTCTACAAAAAGGAATAGCCCAGGTAGTGTCAGCTCTACATGCATCCTGAGAATAAATTAAAGGGAATCGAGGAATGCATATTTTGCGAAGGCAACCACAAGTCATATAAATGTGAGGTGGCTGAGGCTTTACCTTTTGAGGAGAGAAAGGACAAGGTAACTAAGTCCACAGCATGTTTTAAATGTTTTTTGAAAGGTCACAGAGCAAGGTTTTGTAAGTTTTGTGCAAAAAATGCCATGGTCGGCATCAGCCATTATTGTGTGAAAACACTCCTAGTAGACCTACCCCAGAAGTAGAGACATCAGTGGCACATGCCACTGCTATGAAAGGGAGTAAAAGTAAAGGGGGATTATTGCAAACAGCTGCAGCATTATTAATTGGGAATGATGGAGAAGCTACTGTAAGAGTGTTGTTTGATAGTGGTAGCCAGTGTAGCTTTATTAAGACCAGAATTTCCAGAAAATTGAAGTTTAAAGAACTTAAGAGGGAAAATTTAAGAATTTCTGGGTTTGGGGGTTCCGTTCAAAACTGAACCAAAGTTAAGAAGGTAGAGTTCTGGTTAAGGGGTTGTTACCACAAAGTCCCACTATCAAGGTCCAAGTTGTAGAGATTGAGGAACTTTGTGCTCCAGTCACTACTTGTTTAGATATGGCATGTGTCCCAGAATTGCAAGTTAAAGGAATTAATTTGGGCAATAATAAGTTTGAAAGAACTGAAGATATTAGTCTTTTGATTGGAGCTGACTATTACTGGGACTTCATCACTGGTAATATTGTGCGCACATCTCGAGGTCCAGTAGCTTGAAAGTAAGCTAGGCTGGATGCTACATGGGAGCTATTGCAATGAAATGGAAGTTAAAGCTCTTTTTGTTAAGATTGAGAACAGCCATGGTTTGGAAAGGCATTTGAAAGCCCTTTGGGAACTTGAATCCATTGGCATAAAGGACAAACGGGAGAAGCAGGCGAGTACAGTGAACAGTGATGTTTTAGAGCAATTTGAAAAAGGGATTGGGTTTAGAGATGGTTGCTATGAAGTTGGCCTCCTTGTAAGGATTCTTGCAAACCCAGTTCAAACCTTCAGCTAGCTAATAGGAGGTTGAAGACTTCATTGCACAGGCTAAGAAAAAATGAGTAGTTAATTGAATACAATGAGGCCATCCTAAGCTATGTAAAGGAGGGCTATGCTGAAAGGGTGCATGGTGAGCCAGGAGGCATATTATCTGCCACACCATGCAGTGGTACGGCGAGACAAACTACCACCAAACTGAGGGTAGTTTTTGATGGCTCAGCCAAGGACAAAGGTGGTGTGTCCTTGAATGACTGTTTGGATGCTGGGCCAAATTTAAATGCAGATTTATTTTCCTTGTTACTGAGATTCAGGTTTGGTAGAGTAGCATTGACTGCAGATGTGAAGCAAGCCTTTTTGCGGATAAAGTTAAAACCAGAGGACAGAGATGCAGTAAGGTATCTGGGTGGATACGAAAGACTTGTTGGAAAATGAACCTAAGGTTCAAGCATATAGAATGAAGTCAGTGGTGTTTGGCCTCAGCTCTAGTCCATTTCCGTTGGCAGCTACTCTGCAGTACCAATTTAAGAAATATTCTGAAGTCTATCCTAACACTATTGAACACAAGGAAAAAATTTTATGTTGATGATTTGCTGTGTTCCGTGGATAATACAGAAATGGCTGAACAGATATTCAGGGAGGCTAGAGCTATAATGAGGGAGGCTGGCATGGAGCTTAGAAAATGGCAGACCAATCATTCTCAATTACAACAGTTTATGAGACAGTCCTGTGTAGGACCTGATGCAGCAGAAAGTATTGAGGATTCTGGTATTAAGGAGTTGTGGGCAGTAGAGACAAAGGTGCTAGGCATTGTTTGGCAGCAAGGAGAGGATTTGTTTACCTTCAATAGGAAATCTTTAGTAGAGCTGACTGAGAATGAGACAAGGTGGACAAAACATACAGCTCTTAGTTTGGCTTCAAAGGTCTTTGAACCTCTTGGATTCCTGGCTCCATTTGTGATAAAGTAAAAAACTTGGTTTCAGAGCCTCTGGGAAATTGGACTTGGTTGGGACCAAGAGTTACCTGATCATATGGTGGTAAGGTGGAAATATTGGTTCAAAGAATTGGCACATCTTGGAGACATTGAAATCCCAAGATGGTACTTTGGAGAGTTGAACAATAGTCCAGACAATTTGGAGCTGCACATCTTTTGTGATGCAAGTGAGGAAGCCTATGCAACTTGTATTTATATAAGAGGCACATTCAAAGAGGAAGTAAGTTGCAGGTTGGTTGCTGCAAAGAGCAGAGTAGCACATTTGAAAAGGCTTTCTATTCCAAGGGTGGAATTGATGGGTGCAGTTATTGCTAGTCGGCTTGCAGTTAGTGCAAAAGTCTTTGGCCCTCTATGAAATTCCAAGCTATTATTGGACAGACTCCACTATAGTTTGGCACTGGTTAAGAAGCCAGGCAAGGAAATGGAAACCATTTGTTGCCAATAGGGTGGAGGAAATTCAAGCACACACAGATCCCAAGCAATGGAAGCATTGTCCAGGCACCCAAAGCCCAGCTGATTTACCAACACGAGGAATTTCAGTGAAAGATCTTGCACACTCAAGTTTGTGGTGGAATGGGCCAGAGTGGCTAAAACTTGGAAGTGAAAACTGGCCTTCTAATCAGCCTATTGTAGGAGAATGCCAGGCTCAAGAAGAATGGGTGAGTGAAATGAGAAAATGCATTGTGAACAGTTGTCAAGTTATGCAGCAGGACCCCATATTAAGGCTTGAGGACATTAGCAGTCTGAAAAGGTTGTTAAGAGTGACAGCATGGGTATATAGATTTACAAACAACATTAAGGGAGAAACAAGAAGGGAAGGAATTCTGAACAGTAAGGAGATTCAGCAAGCCAGGCAATACGAGGTGATATATGTGCAGAAGGAAAAATTTGAAGAGAGTGAATTGCTCACCAGCCGTCCATTACAGGTTCTACCAACACATTCTGCTCTCAAGGGTTTGGATGTGTTTTTGGATCAGGATTTATTGAGAGTAGGAGGTAGACTACAGTTTTCTGGGCTTCCAGAGGAGAAAAGACATCCAATTTTGCTACCTTCTGGGGGGCACTTTGTGGAACTTTTGATCCTGGATACTCATCATAAGTTGTTACGTGCTGGAGTTTGAGAAGTGATAATAGAGATCAGACAACAGTTTTGGATTCCCAAAATTAGACAAGTAGTAAAAAAGGTCTTGCATGAATGTGTGGTTTGCAAGCGTTGGAATGCAAAGCCTTATTATGAAAAGGTGGCTCCACTTCCAAGAGAACGATGTGTCTATACTGCCCCATTTGATGTAGTGGGAGTAGACTTCGCAGGTCCAGTCTATGTGTATGAGCAAGGGGAGTCTAACAAAGGTTATATATGTCTTTTCACATGTGCTACCACCAGAGCAATCCATTTGGAGTTGGTAAGCAACTTAAGTAGTGATGTATTTCTTTTGGCCTTTGAAAGTTGTGAACAGAATGCGTTTCCCAAATAGAATCATATCGGATAATGCAAAAACCTTCAAAGGGCTGCAAAGGAACTCCAAGAAGTTTGGTCCTTGCTAAAAGAGGAGGGATTCCAATCCTACTTTTCACACCATGGGGGTACATTGGGAGTTTATTGTTGAGAGAGCACCATGGTGGAGAGGATTTTGGGAAAGGCTAGTGAGAAGTGTAAAGTGACCATTGAAGAAACTTTTAGCTAATGCTCATTTGAGCAAAGAAGAATTATGCACTGTTTTGTGTGAAGTAGAAGCAATGATGAACAGTAGGCCTATCACCTCTGTTTATAACAGTATGCACGATGCAGAACCATTGACACCAAATCATTTTCTTTGTGGTAAACGATTAACATGAAACCCCAATTTGCCAGAAGACACAGCCTATCCAGAGCACTCAAGAAGAGTTAACCAGAAGGTTCAAGTACCTTGAAGAGCTACAAGATCAGTTATGGAAGAGGTGGCAGATAGAATACTTGCCAAAACTCAATTATTACCCATCAGGCAATGTAAAGGGCTCCAATGCAAATTGTATCAAGGTGGGAGAAGTGGTAATGATTGGGGATGAAAGACCAAGGCAATGCTGGAAGCTTGGCATAATTGAAGAGTTGTTTGTTGGCAAAGAGAATTTAGTTAGGTCTGCACTGGTAAAGACTTCAGGAGGAAAATTAAAGAGACCTATACAAAAACTCTATGCTTTAGAAATCAGCAAAAACACGGATAGTCAAGATGAAACATTTGAGTTACAGCCTCATGGAGAAGGCTTGGCTAAATTTACAGAAGGTAATAACAACAATGCCTCTTCGGTGGGGAATGTTAGAAAATCTAGAAGAGGAAGAGCCATTGTTGTCCCAAGGCGTTATGATGACTAAGATGATTGATGCAGCATTGCTTGTATATATTAAGGTAAAGTGTATATATGATATATCCATCTCATAATTGTAAGGTAAGTGAAAAATTCACTTAATTTAGAGCTAGCATTTTTGGGCTCTTGTGGCATCATTGTTTGGGCACTCTTATGGCATTTTTTTTTGGGGCGCTGCGCGTCCTTCCTACTCGTTTGTTGAATGCGGCATTTATAGGGCGTGGTCTTATAAAGAGCTCTCTTGCAATTCAGTTTGGTTGTTTAGATACAAGATTGTTGCATCGTGCAATGGTGCAGGTTGTGTTGTTACAAGGTTTAGAAGGAAGACCATGAATAGTGCCCTGTTTGTTTTTTATCTTAATTTATGCAACAGGCCTAAGGTAGGCTCACATCGAGTCAGCAATCCTGAGGTAGGACCTAGTAGGACCTCCAAGTCCGTAAGTTTTTAGTCTAGCTTAACTTGGGCTGTAGGTTAAACTAGTCCTTCAGAGCTTGGCCGTTCAGGGCTCAGCTGGGATTTTGAATCCAATAAAAAAAAAACCGACATCATAATTCAAACATTTTCAAGAATTCAGTAGGGGTGCCCAAAGTGGCCCCATACATTTGCCTGGAGCTGTACATTTTTGAGGCCTTATTATTTTGAATTAATTTTTTTTACCCATATTAAACTATACAGGGTGTCCATAAAGTCACGCATCATAGGAAAATAAGCAATATCCTTTTATTTGTCTCCATCAGGCCAAATATGTTGAGGAGCATTCAAAGAAACCTGCTTTTTTGTTTACAAACATGTTTTGAGATTGGTGGGAATCATTTCGAACAAATACTGTAACTATCTTTATAAATAATTGTATTTTCCTATGATGCGTGACTTTATGGACACCCTGTAGAGGTCTATACCTGGATCGCTGAGGATGAAAACCAGTGGTTCCCGAGCAAATAGAAGTAGTTGGCCATCTCTGATCTAAAAGAAGTACGTGAATGATGTTAGAGAGTTCAGTATGAATAAGTTCATTACGAGTGTGTTTTATTTGAGAGATTCTCCAGACGATATAACACGAGCTATAAAACAACTGATCATGCAGTAATAATTCAAAAATCTTTATTCAGAAAAAAATACAAGTGACAGAGTTTTAAAATTTTTAGATATATGATATGACATTAATATATTCACAGTACTCTTATCTGAATATGCTCTTGGAAGCATGAAGGCTTTTTAGACACAATTAGTTGCATTTAGTTTATTACATTAAAAAGTGAAAGTGGCAAGTAATCAGTGGCGGTCCTAGCTTACATGACGCCCTGGGCGAACCTCACCTTCAGCGCCCCCCCCCCTGTTCGCCAACACACACACATTCGAATCCCCCCAAAATAAAGGACAGACATAACTCTTTCACAAAATAACTTTTTATTGGACTAATTGTTGGAACTTCAGAACCAAAACAAAGACTCAAATTTCTGAATTTTACAAATCCTTCATCACGTAAATAGAATAACTCACTTAAGAGAATGTAATTATGATACTATGAACAGGAAAAATACAAATTAAATTGCACAACTGCCATAAATAAACTAGAGAATCAAATTTCTAAATTGTACAAATGCTCTATCACATAAATAGAATAAGACACTTAAGAGAGGGTAATTATTATGCTACACTTTGAACAAGAAACAAAATAAATTGCACCACAGCACAACTGCCATCTAAAGCCTGACTCTTCTTACCTTCCTTGATGCAAAGTCATGAATTAAATCATCATATGAAATCTGCTCAGCAATTGTATGATTTATACTGATGATGGCCAGACCGGTAAGGCGTTCCTGTGACATAGTTGACCTCAGGTAGGATTTGATGAGCTTCAGTTGAAAAGCTCCTCTCTGCTTCAGCAACAGTGACTGGAAGAGTAAGACCAATTCTGAGAGCAGTCCACAAATTTGGATATATTTCAGAGAGCTCCCTTTCATGGATAAATGTCAGCAGTTCAAGCAAGGATATGGTCTTTGATGGCAAGTCAGGCAAGTTCTTCAACTCCTGTGCAAGCTCTCTGCCATCCAAGTCAGATTGTCCCTTAAAGTGTAGTGTAGTACTAAGGTTCACACATTGTTCTGTCAGCTCCTCAAATGTGAGATTTTGGAAATGTGTCAGCACTCCAAACTTCTCTCCCACAATTTCCAACGTGGAAAATCTTTCCTGAATGGCTGATGTTGCAGCATCAACCACTGCATTGAAAAATGTCACCTCCAGCTTCTTCAAAGCATCAATCAAGGGCTCATCAGATGCTTCATAGGAGAAGTGCCGCTTTGTGGACCTCAGCCGTTTTTGTTTTAACACAGCCTCCACATTCATTTGTTCACAGATATCTGTGGCTGCCATTTGTGCAGCCACAAACCTGTTGCCCTGTAATTGCGGAGACCTCTCTCTTTTTTTTTAGGAGATTTACTGCAACATCAACGTGCATGCTAGGAGACTGCATCTGCTTGCTCACATGCTGAATTTGGCACAACAGGTCATGCCACACCACTGAACAAATGGCGAAGCGGTATGACCCAACCTCCTCTGACAGAGATTGAGCCTCGACCTTTATTACAGAGTCTTTGGTGTGGTCCCTCACCTCGATCAGTGCATCTCTCACTGCAGCTGCCTGATATCTCAGGGGCTCCACACTCTTGATCTTGCTTTCCACCTTGTATCAGACCACATCTTCAATGTGATGTTCACATGTTTTTTTCAAGATGGCCCATCGTTGTGTGGAGGCTGAAAACAAGTTGTAAAGCTTCTGCAAGATGCCAAAGTAACTTGTGGCATCAATAGATCCCTTAGCAGCATCGGCCACAAGCAAATTCAGAGAATGAGCCCCACATGGAACAAACAGAGCTCTGGGATTAATTTCTAGGAGCCTGGATTGAACACCCTTGTTTTTTCCCCTCATGTTGGCCCCGTTGTCGTATGATTGTCCTCTACAGTCCATGAAAGGAACTTTTAGCTCCTCCAGTCTCTTCAGAATCAGAGATGCCAAATGTTGACAGTGGACTCCTTGACTCAAAAAATGAAATGTTCCTTTATATGGGCTTCCCCTCCAGTGACACAACCCGAATCACAACTGGCAACTGTTCAGTGTGGCTGATATATGGAGTGCAATCTAGAATTATTGAAAAAAACTTGATTGTTTGATGTCGCTCACCATTGTTGAAATGGTCTTGCTGCTCGACAAATCAATGAGTTCGTTTTGTATGTGGTGGCGAGGTAGCTGGTGTGACTGGAGGTCCCTTTTTGGACACGGTTAATGTGCTCTTGCATTATAGGATCAAATTGTGCCATCAGTTCAACTTCTTTCAGAAAATTGCCATTTGATGGTGAGAACAATTTTTCTGTATGTCCCCTTAGTGCCAAATTCCTAACTGCCAGAGAATGCACAATAGCAGTGAGACGTGTCAGCACCGCTCTCCATCTCAACTTCTCAGCCTCCAGAAGTGCCATCTCCTGCTTGTCAATGGTCTCCCCCTTTCTCATCCTCACTGCCAGTTCTTTCCAGATTTTCATAGAATTTAGGTGTTCTGAACTGTTGTCATGTGATGTCCGAATTCTCTCAGTCAGAACTGAAGGCCAGTTAGCAGGGTCGGTGGACAGAGACTCATCCTCAGGAGGCGATTCTGCTCCAGGCATTTCTAATAGAAAGAACAAGAGCATTACTCATTAGTATACACACCTAAGTTAGATAACACATTATTCACAGCACTTTGTTATGGTGGTGGTGTTATGGAATTATGGTGGTGAAACACCACACATACCCAGTAACCCAGACCCAGTGATAATAACATTATAATTTAAACTGTTTGCAAAATGCTTTGCAGGGATGCACACATACACATACACACACACGCACACACTCACAGACATATGTGCACACAAACTCACACTGGAGTCCTGCCGGGGAGAAGTAGAAGCAAATGGGTCTTCATCCTCAGGATCAGACTGCATTTGTGGAGACATATGTGAGGCTGAGGAGGTAGATGGCTCCTCAGCCTCAATAATGGCAGAAGTAGACGGCTTCTCATCCTGGCTAGTGGCAGAGGGTGTTCCAAATTATTTCAAAAGTGCCCCTGCAAATAGTAAAATAGAACATAACAGACCAATGCATGAATAGGCTAGTACAATTAATTTAACATGTTATTAAGCACAATTTATTAAACTTTTAGAATAGGAAACAAATGAATAATACAACCTCCTTGGTTAATGGCTAATTATATACATAATAGTACACTTCAAATGACTCAGAAAGCTATATCACAAATAGCAGTGCAATATAGCAGTGAAGAGTAGATGACATAGCTCTATACCTTATCTTTTGCTCGTTTCTCCTCTTCTTCTTTCCTCTTTTTTCTAAACTGAGCACCTGATAGCTTTGACCTCTTCTTATCCATTTGCGGTTATTTGACAGACCTTAGTGGCTTAGTGTGAAGATTCGTTCTGTAATAAATAATATACATTTCACTATTTAACCAAACCCAGAAAAATAACATTACATATGTTAAAGTATGGGCCTTTATTCCCAATAATCTTAATCTGGAAGCATTTTGCATTGTTTAGGTCTTTTATGGAAGGTTTATGGAAAATGCAATAGATGGTTTTTTATTAATAAAAATATATTTATTGATCTTTTATTATTTATTTTATTTATTTTTTATTTTTATTTATTTCTTTATTTATTTATTCTTATTTTTATTTTTATTTTTTTTGCAGGCGCTCATGCCGCTCCTCCACAAATGCCGCCCTGTGCGGCTGCCCATATTGCCATATGAGGAACCGCCACTGCAAGTAATAGTAACAGTCTAACAAGTAATACTACTAATAATAATAATAAATACAATATAAAGTGTACAAAATGTTACAGGATTTTAAATTAAATGATTTATTGTACATTTAGTAGAAATAAATGATGCGAAATAAAAAATAAATAAATTATGAAATTATAAGTGTTTAATGAAATTAGCATATTTTAAATAGTTGATTATAAAATGGGAACTTCATTACTATGGTGAAAATGGCAATAGTGAACTTATACATCAGTAGTAGTTAATAATAATATACTGAAAGATATAGTGTATCAGGGACGCAAAATAGGTAAATGAATATATAAATTCCTTAGAGAGCACCACAAATTGTTACAGTGCAGGAAGTACAATCATTAGAATAAGAGTGACGTAGCTCAGTACCACAAGGAATAGCACTTGCTCCATTTTTATTCATTATCATGCTTATCGCTATTGATAATGAGGTAATCGGTAGTAGCAAAGTAGCATCCTTTGTTGATAATACAAAAATACAGTAGTCATTATCCTGATTCACTTAACCGTGATTTACTAATTGTGATAGTTGCACACTTATCCGTGATCATGACACCGTGTTAACATTGATATGGTGCGGTGTTTACATCCGCGGCTCGCTTCTCCCCAACCCCCCATAATGGGCCTGTCATTGTCTTAGCGCTTCATAGAGTACGTATGTGCGCTTGTGACTTCGCATGTCTTCACGTTTTGTGGTGAAGACAAACTGCTTAATTGTATATTATATTGTAATCGAATAATACTATGTGTGTTGGCGCGCGAGGTGGGAGGCCAGTCAGTGGTGGCGGGCAGCAGCGGCTGCACCACCCATCGGCAGGATATACCAGTTAATCGTGAAATCGGGTTATCCGTCATCATGGACCACTCCCCATTCACGGATAACTGAGTGGGTACTGTAAGCAGACAAATTAAAAACTCAACAATTTAGTCTACAAACGGACATAAATAGAATACACAGGTGGTCAGAAAGCAAGAAAATTAAATTTAACTGAAAGTTTTAAACCCTATCCATTCTCAACTGCTCTCAATTCTCCAACTATCGTCCAATTGCTTTGATTTCATGCCTTTCTGAAGTTTTTGAATCTCTTCTTAATAAGAAGATCCTTAAACACTTCTATTCTCATACTCTTCTTTCAGGTCGTCAGTATGAGTTCGAGTTCCGCAAGGGACGCTCGACTGGCGATTTTCTTGCATATCTTTCTGAATCTTGGTAATCCTTCTTTCGGGGTTTCGCTGAAACTTTTACTATTACGCTAAACACATCTAAAGCTTCTGATAGAGTCTGGCAGAAATTCTTAATTTTCAAACTGCCTTCCTTCGGCTTCTATCCTTTTATCTGTGCCTTCATCTCTAATTTCCTTTCTGGTCGTTCTATAACTGCGGTTGTAGATGGCCACTGTTCTTTACTAAAGGTCCTAAAATCTTCCCTTCTCCAGCCATTTCACAAAGCGTCCCTCTCAACAGTCCTTCCATGATTCGCGTGGCACAGCTATGATGCACCTGACCTCTGATATTTTTACTATCTTTGATTGGGGCAGAGAAAACTTTGTGGCTTTCAATTCCTCAAAAACTCGATTCCTTCATCTGTCTACTTGTCACAATCTTCCACACGACTATCTCCTTATCTTCAACAATACACAACTCAATCCTTCCTCTTCTCTTGACATTCTTGGTGTTTCCTTTCCTCATATCTTTCCTTGGAAGATCACGTCTACTCTCTTACTATAACAGCTTCTGAGAGGCTAGGTGTGCTGTACCGAATCGCAGTTTCTTCACTCCCACTCAGTTGCTGTCTCTGTACAGGGGTCTTGTCCGCCCCTGTATGGAGTACGCTTCTCATGTGTAGAGTGGCTCAACCCATACAGCTCTACTTGAGTGGGTGGAATTGAAGACTTTTCGTCTCATTTCCCACCTCTTACTGACTGTCTTCAATCCCTCTCTCTTCACCGCAATTTCGCCTCACTCTCTCTTTACTATCGCTATTATAACGGACATTGCTCTTCTGAACTCTCTAACTGCATGCCTCCTTTAAGGAGAGCAGGCAGTACCAGACTTTCAACACATTCTCATTCCTTTTCTGTCCAACTCCTTAATGCAAGGGTTAATCGATATTTTCAATCTTTCGTGTGTTCAACCGGTCAACTTTGGAACAATTTTCCTGAATCCATCTTTCCCTTTGTCTATGACTTCGTCTTTCAAACGTAGTGTCCAGGCATCTCGAAAACCTTTGACCTTGATTTTGACTCTCTTATTCGTCTATCGGGGGAGGGGGCGTTTTTGCGGGCATTCGCCCTTGTCCTCTCCTTCCTGCATAAAAAAATGTGGAAAAAATGAGTACCTAAATCTGTGAACTACCTTGCCTCGAATGAAGAGAAAATCGAGAAACCTCGAAACAAAAAAAATTACGCCCATTAATGACTGACGATGCCAAATTTGAGACACAATAAGGTAATTACATACTGAGAACCTTTAGAAGAAAGTTCAAGAATGTAATAATTTCTATGCGGAAAATGCTGATCTTGTCAAAACTAGAATATTGCTCAATCTTAGCGTCTCCACATAAAAAAGATTAGTTAATTAGAGTGAATCAAGAAACTTTACAGCCAAAATCAATGGATTCAGATAACAAAATTACCTCGGAAGAGAGACAAGTAAACACCATGATTTACGCATAGCAGTGATTGAGGAACTGGGTCCTTATCTCAAAATGAATCCTGTAATTATCCAGGCAACATTGGAAAATAGGAAAGACAGACTGTGCGATGCCCGTAAACAGTAAGCTAGACAAAGGACATCTTCAACTCTAATGGAGAATAGTTTTGTCGTTAGAGGGCCAAAACTTGAACCTATTGCCGGAAGTAATAAGGAATATTACTTGTGTCGATGTGGACATTTGCAAAAGCAAACTAGACACGTGGGTCAGGACACTCCCACATGAACCGGGTGCCCTTGGCTGTGCAAGATTGGAGTTCAAGAAAGCGACTATCTGCTTCACCAAGCCTACTCTAGAGTCATGCAGGAGTACAAACTTGATTTGCGTGCGATAAGGGATTTTTGCACGGAACTCTGCCAGGTTTATTTTATTCACGAACAAAAGAAGTTATTTCCGCCTTCGGAAACATTTATGGGAGTTGGATTCATCTTCATTCCCCTCAACCCCGACACCAACAGTACCTGCGGCCTCGGTTTTCTTCGCTGATTTGACGACAACGAAAGGTAAAATCGTAAGTTGCTATTAGTAATCCGTACGCCTAATAAATTCACTGGATATAGATATAGAGCTTTCATGTTTCGGAATGCACTGCGTGGTACAAGAAAGAATAATCGCCAATAAGAACTTGACGTACGTTTTCAAGTAATGAAGAAACTGCTCAATTTAATTTATTTATTTATCAGCATGGATGGCCTGTAGCAGCCAACTTTCCACGAAAAAGAATATCTCTTGTCTTAATACGCACAAATTATTTTAGGTCACTGGAAAAGGGATCCTGTATAGGTGTTCTTAGCCCCGAATTTGCTGTGACGAGACGGACCATCCGATTGATATCAATTCCGTAGGCGGTGTAACGGAAGACTATTCCATATCCTTTACTTAAGATGGACGTTCAAACTATCCGAGACTAATTTTCCTGGGTGCAAAGGACGGGTTGGTTCCTGTGTCTTTGATCAGAGACCAAAGTAAAAAGTTCTTATTTTGTGAATTTAGACCTATTGAAGTAGTTACTGCACATCAGAAGCTTAAACTGAAATTGCTTTTCTCCTGATTTTTAATATGACTTCGGAGTCTTTCAAACTGATTTATAACCACAAACATATAATAATGTGTATTTCAATGAATATAATTTTATATGCTGTATTGACAGTACTTAAGCATTTTATTTGAAATGGGAGATAAACTATAAATTAAGAAACTACCTTTTTCATTTTAAAACAATATGTCTTCGAAATTGTCGTCGAAATATAGCAGTAGTTTCCATTCATGATTGTCTACCAACGCAATTCAAAGACCATCACTATCAAATTCTCCGTTCCCGTCTGCGTAGGAACTTTTGACCTTGAGTTTAAACACATATCCGTGTTTAGCTTCAAATTCATCACGATTATAACAGGATGTGTTGATATCGGGTGGACAAATTTACCAAGTAATCGTTGACCAAGCAACATGAACGCTATTTTGGAAAATATATAGAAGTCGTATAACGTGATCCCCGTTAATCCCACAATACTGGGCAATCGGGGCCCAATCCCGATAAAGGGATTATTCCTTAAACTGGAAAGAAGACTAAGTCCTCCCCTCCCCAAATTTTTATAGCCGCATATTAAATACCACTTGAGTATAGGGAGGAACGAAAACTAAATATTTTTATACCTTTAGAAATGGTATAAACTTAGTATATAAAATTTCTAAAAAAACGTTCTTATCATTAAAACGATTTCGTAGTCATCTCGTCGGTAATCCGTCGCACTTGCGGGATTATCAGGGGAAAAGAAATCTCCCCATTTTCCCCCTTTTTCCCCGCCATCTTTAGTTTTATGTGGCGTAATAAATCCTCCTTATATTCTTATGGATTTATTTCTTCATTTATTCTCTAATACTTATTTCTTTTCTGGTGTTTGGTATCTCCGAATGGACCGAAAGGTCTTTGAGGCTTCCTCTTGTTCTTCTAACTCCCCGCTATATATATATATATATATATATATATATATATATATATATATATATATATATATTGATTGTGGTGTAGTGCTGTGGGAACGGCGTTCCCTTACTTTTTTTGGTAGACGGAACGGCGTTCCCTCACTATTTCAAATAAATCCGAACTTACAAATCTCTAACGTCATGAAATTTTAATTCCCACCCCTAGAAGAAATATGAGAAAGAATCATTAACTGTTTCATTTCTTTTAGCTTCGACTGAGGCAATGCTAGCCTATAAAGATCTGATGAAACAGTCACTACGGCGTACCAGTTGTTAACTTTTTTTTAGTTAATCATTCCAGTTGTTAGCTATTTTTATTGATCGTACTGGATGTCGTATATCTAATGACACTGGAAATACTGCATCTTCAACCTTGGAATATATCCTAATATCCAGTGCATATGACCTCAAAATATCTCTGAAATTGGTCAGATTTCAAAAGATTTCCCGGGGGCTTACAGTGCCCCCGGTCCCCCAGCTGTATGGGCTCGCCGCGCTCGCCATTGTCTCCCCCGCATCTGAGTAACACTTTCAAAATGCGTTCCCTCACTTCTTTATTTAGCACTACACCACTGCATATATATTATATAATATATATATATATATATACAGGGTGGGCCGAAAGTCTGGATCCATAGGAAAATATTTATTTTAATACATAAATTACAACAAATGGTAAATACTTAAAATGAATATCAACTTTAACTCGTAAATGCGTATCCGTGATACTGTACAGTGGTTCGTACTCCAGTATAAACAACAAATTATAACAAATGCTCAAATTGGCGGCCTCTGACATAGACACACTTAGGGATGGAATTTATGATTTTTAATAATTCTTCGAATTGACGTTCTCGAGATGCGTGTTTCATTTGATAATCTTCTTGTTGACTTTACTGGACTATTCGTTAAAGTTTCACATACATTGCAGAGGTATTTTCATCTGTTGCAGTTTTTGGACGACCAGAACGCCGTCGATCATGTACACTTCCTGTTTCTTTGAAACGTTTAAACAACTTGCCAACAGTCGCATGTGTTACTGGATGCTTATCAGGATGATTTCTATTGAATTCGGTAGCAACTTCTCTGTGTGTAGCGCCCTGTCTTGCGTACATTAGCACAAGTTGTACCCGGTCTTCTGTTAGATTCGAAGCCATTTCTGGGCTGAAATAAAAAAGTATTTGAGTATTTATACTGGAGTACGAACTACTGTACAGTATCACGGATACGCATTTACGAGTTAAAGTTGATATTCATTTTACGTATTTACCATTTGTTGTAATTTATGTATTAAAATAAATATTTTCCTATGGATCCAGACTTTCGGCCCACCCTGTATATATATATATATATATATATAGCTTCCGCCCGAATTGTTCATTCTGACGAAGGTCAAATTTTTCACTGCCTTAGACCTACAGTTTAACGTGGAATCCGGACCACGCCCCACCAGCAGTCCAGCGTCTTAACCACTAGGCCACCCAGGTACCCATTTAACTACCAACCACTTTCTTTTATTGTGTGGAAGGATAAACAGCTGGGTTTTGCTGCGCGCCGGCTACCGTCATCGGGTCTCGATCCCGGGGCCGATGGATTCGTAGTCAGCGGCGCTAACCACTACACCACCGAGGCGCATCCAAATATAACCTTTGGTTAGCTTCCGCCCGAATTGTTCATTCTGACGAAGGTCAAGCTTTTCACTCCACCTTAGACCTACAGTTTAACGTGGAATCCGAAGCACGCCCCATCAGCAGCCTAGCGTCTTAACCACTAGGCCACCTAGGGTACCCATTTATCTACCAACCCCTTTATTGTGTGGAAGGATGAACAGCTGGGTTTTGCTGCGCGCGGCTGCCGTCGGGTCTCGAACCCAGGGTCGATGGATTCGTAGTCAGCTACGCTAACCACTACACCACAGACCGTGCATGGAACAAGGAACTCTTCTAGGAAAATTAAATCCACTGTAGTCCGAATAAGTAATGGTAAATGACAAACACTATAGTTTTTCTTTTTCATGATGCTAGCCCGACATGGGCAACGGGTCACTCGCAAAGAGGTCCCAAAAATATAGCATCCCTAACCAGCTATCTGCAAAGCAGATAGGATCCAGCTTTGGGACAGGATCTAGGGTTTTGCTTATATTGCTAGAATTTTTAAAATTTTAAAATTATAAAACCAACAATAATAGTAATATGACTGCTACATATTACTAAAATTAGTATTAGTAATAGTATTCCCTTTATTATCGAACACAAAAACGATTTACAGCGCCTACACTGTACTCAATTATGATACGGGTCTTACTGAAGCCTATCCAACTCTTTCAAAAGCATATGCCATATGGCATATTAGTGACAATTCCCGCTACATCCCAACGGCTGAGAGATCCTTTTCAGCGGTGAAGCGAATCAAAACGCGCATAAGGAATTCCATGTCGCAGGAGATGCTGCTGGGCACAATGCTGATGTGATGTTAGTCGAACGAAATATAGCAAAGAAACTAGACACAGACCGGCGAATTGTTCGATTTGGTCAATCATCTAAATTTCTCTCGAAAGCCCTAATTATGTAGTAGAGACGTTAAGTATTTATTTTCACATACATGACTCACATGTGCTGTGCTTTCTATTGTTTTAAAACGTTTTGTGCTTTCTATTGTTGTAAGAAGTTTGTAATAATAATATTTTCTGCGTACAACCTATATTTCTATAAATTTATTAACCGAGAAAATCTAACAGTTTGGTCCTGTTTATAACGTTTAAAACGAAAAATGTAAACAAATACGTCTCAGTCTGAAAACGGTCAAAAAATGCTAAAATTAAAAATTTCGAATCATTTCGAGAGGACGCCAAAATGCTTTCTGGCCCTACAGCGATGAGAGTTCCACCACGCCACTGCCTAGGCCTAAAGCTCTTCCAAAGGTAACCTACCGTAGCCTCACACTAGCCTGTATCTCTTCTTTTTTTTTTAAATCCATAACGAAAAGCAAGATTCTACTCAAAATTAATAAACAAAGACAGCTCACTTCACTTACCTAATAAAAGGGAATTATTAAGTATTCAGCACGTTCATCTGTCACACGCGGACACACAACAACAACACGCTGTGTGTTTACACTCGCTGGGTTACACAATCAGACACAGCTGCCAGAACAAGGTTTCCTGGGCACCATACATTAGCCCAATAACTTTTTATTTCTCAGTTCATGTAGTTCTTATTTTTCATTTTAATATACCTGCAATATTTTAAGTATTTATGATGATAAGGAAAGTTATGTGAAGATGATTAAGCAAAATATTTTAAGATTGTACTAACTCACGGAGTGTTGATCGCATAGGCGTATGAGGCGGTGGGTCTTGGGGGGCGGCAGTCCCCCCCAGGACTAGGGAATTGAGCATTTTCAGGGCAAATATTGAGCATTTTCAGGGCAAATACTGAAATTTTCAGGGCAGATTTTTCCTGACATTCCTTTCTTTTTTTTTTACTTCTTAAGGTGACTTAATTACTTGCTACTATACTTGTAGTTAATAATTAAACCGTAAGTAGTTTTGCTGTAGTTTTGCTTGTCATTTAGAAATGTAGCAAAGTTTTCTCATATTTTTGTAAATTGTAATGTTTTTTATATCAAAAAGGCTTTAATATATGTTACTCGTACTTTAACCTTTGTGTTATTTTATGCTACACATAGTGCTTATGCAGAAATCAGGGCACCCTGAAAATATTTAGGGCAAATTCCACCCCTCCTAGTAAAGTGCCATCCCATACACCTATGGTTGATCGTATAATTTCTGAATGGCTACAATTATTAGTGACTCTAGCGAGCATTGCAAACAGAGAGACATTTGGAGATGCCTTATTTTTTTAAAGTTTTGCATTTTTATGTATCTTGACAATAAGAAATTGTAGTCTTAAAGTCTACCAAAAATCATTAATGTAAATGTAGCTTGTACTGTATGTGAAAGATGTTCTGATATCCGGTAGGCTTATAGGTATGAAGTTTATATCATGCCATTACTATATAATTATGTATACGATAATATTAAGAATATATTTGCACCTGATATTATCCATTATCAGACATTTTTAAAGTTATATGTATAATATTGTACTTTATATTATTAAAGTAAATGAAAAAGACTGAAAAAATTATTCTCAAACAATATAACAATTTACATCTCAGTTATCATGCCGATATTAGCAAAATTATTGTTTTACAACTTCTCTCTCAAATAAAAATATTAGGAAAGGAGATACACATAACGTTTTAGCGCCATATGTAAGAGAAAGTAATAAAGTTTCACATAACCTCAAGCACATTCAACATGGGCATCATTTGTCACACGTAAGACGTCCAAGCTGTATTCTCTCTCCATCCATGTAAGCTGCAACATTTCAACGTAAACTCTTGCGACAGTAGCAGCAATTCTGGTCTTTAAATCGTCGATGTTGGCCACTCGAGTTGTGGACACGCAGTCTTTTACATAAACCCATGGAAAAAAGTCGCAGGGTGTTATGTCTGGTGATCTGGCCGGCCAAGAGATGGGGGGGGCCCCCCCACGACCAATCCATCGATTTGGGAAATGCATGTTAGAGGAATTTCGTACCAATTTCATAATTTGTGTACACCCTGTACAATAATCTGACATCTGACAACTACCACGTGAAACCTTATTACTTTCTCTCACAGATGGCGCAAAAATGGTATGTGTACCTCGTTTCTTAATATTTTTATTTGAGAGAGAAGTTGTAAAAATAATTTGTGTACACCCTGTATATTCATTTTAAATCATATTATTTAGAAGTTTATATGTTACAATTTACGACTGGCGAAAGACAAATTATCGACGCTAGTAGCTAGTTATCACTATCCCAGGTGGTATTCTTCTCTAGTTTGGCCTATTTTTTGTGATAGAAATATATACAGTACAATAGTTTATACACAAAAATAACACAAACACATCATATGAGCTCGGTTCAACTGATGACCAACTGATAGATTGCTTTCCCACACTAGTTTTGCTACATTAAGTCAACTGGTCTACTGCTGACTGACTGAATATATTATATACCGCGACATATATAATATTTACTGTATGTACATAATGTCATAGTGACCTGTCACTAATCCATTGGTCACCTAACTGAATAATATTTATCAAAGTATGCCGCCACATACAGTCACCTGTCAGGTCACGGTCCTCACCTGAAGAATATCCACCTCGAGCGCGCCCACGTGAAGAATATCCACCTCGAGCGCGCCCACCTGAAGAATATCCACCTCGAGCGCGCCCACCTGAAGAATATCCACCTCGAGCGCGCCCACCTGAAGAATATCCACCTCGAGCGCGCCCACCTGAAGAATATCCACCTTGAGCGCGCCCACCTGAAGAATATCCACCTTGAGCTCGCCCACCTGAAGAATATCCACCTCGAGCGCGCCCACCTGAAGAATATCCACCTCGAGCGCGCCCACCTGAAGAATATCCACCTCGAGCGCGCCCACCTGAAGAATATCCACCTCGAGCGCGCCCACCTGAAGAATATCCACCTCGAGCGCGCCCACCTAAAGAATATCCACTTCGAGCGCGCCCAAACCTGAAGAATATCCACCTCGAGCTCGCCCAAACCTGAAGAATATTCACCCCAACGCTACCGGCAGTTGAAAATTACAGAGCAAAACAAATCAGGATTCCCTAAGGCCTCACGAAAGTCACGAGACCTTTCCACTTTTCAGCTGGCCTGGAGGCCGAGGCCAAGGCCACTTTTGAGGTCCGAAGCCAGGCCTCAGCCCTATGTCTGATATATATATACTGTATATATATATATATATATATATATTTAGGCAAAATAGTAGAAACAACTTAAAATTGTGCTATTCAGTGCTAGGTCAATTAGAAACAAGCTAATGGAATTTATAGCGCTAGTCAAAGCTGAGAACTTTGTTATTATAGGAATAACTTGATAGAGTTAGAGGGACTTTGTAGGAGAATTTGAAATGGTAGGTTACAAAATGTTTCATAAAGATAGGAACGGAAGGGAAGGAGTCGGCGTACTTTTGTATGCTCGTGACTTCCTGCATCTGGTAAACAGTAATATTGTATCTGCTCATGAAATGTTGGGAATTGATCTAAATCTAGATAATAAAGTAGTACATTTATTTCTAGTATATAGGGCACCTCACTATTCCATTGATAAGGATATAAACTTGTATAATCAATTAAGCAGATTGGTAAATAATAAGATTTAGTGTGATTTTTAGTGATTTTAATTGTGGTAATATAAATTGGGAAAACAAAACAGCCGATGCTGAAGGCTCAATACTTTTGGAATTTGCAGATGATAATTTATTAAGTCAGTGGGTTGACAGTCCTACTTGGGGTAATTCTAAACTAGATCTCATATTCACGAACGAAGATGACCTAGTCTCTAACCTGACTATTGGTGAAATTTTGAGTAACAGCGATCACAATTTGATTTGGTTTGACCTCAGGGTTCCATCCAATTAGTACTCGAGAAAAGACGCACAAAAGGGGCTATTCAAAAATTGTCACGCTTTTTTCCACCAAAATGTATCCCCCCTCCCCCTAACACTTTTACACCTATCCAACCACCCCTTAAAAATTATGTAACACCAGTACTAACTGCCTCCCCCTCCCTCACATTGCCCTATAAAATGTTATTTTCAATAAATTGTTACTTCTCTTTCACTAAAAACTTGTTGCTCATCACTTACTCAAAACACCGGCACTTTCCTTTTTCCCCGCAATTTCTTTTTTCCCGGTTAGGTCAACTGTACGCCTATGACAATTGGTTAGGTTAAGTCATGATATTTTCGTTAAAATATTTCATACTTATACTTATACTTATACTTCATACTTCAGCTCCCAGGTAGGCTACTTAGCCTGTCAGTGGAGCCAGCCTCCTTCGCCACTCCGCCCTGTCCAGCAGCACTCCCGTTTCCCCGAGCTCTTGCATGATGGGCAAGTCGTATCTTCGCAAGCTCTCCTCCACTTCGTCCCTCTATCTCCTTCTCGGTCTACCCCGCGGTCTTCTGCCATTCCCTGGTCTCCACTCCCAGCACCTCCTCGCAGTTCTCCCCTCCTCCATTCTCTCCAAGTGGCCCAACCATCTCAATTTGGCAGAGTCGATTTTTCTCAAAATCGGCGTTACTCCCACATTGGCTCTTATTTCTTCATCTCTTATCCCATCTCTTCGCGTCTTTCTCAGAATAGTTCTCAGCGGTCTCATTTCTGCCGCCTGAATTCTACTTCGATCCGCCATGCACATTTTCCAGTGTTCCGACCCATAAATCAGTATTGGTGTTAAAACTGTTTCGAAGATTATTTTCTTAGTCCCAAGGGGCATATGTTTCTCTCAGTAGTGGATATAACATTCCAACATTTTTACTAAACCTTGCAATTCTTTCAGTTATTTCTTGCATATTACCACTTTCTTTAGTAAACATACTCCCTAAATATTTAAATTTTTCAACATTTCTTATTTCCTTATCTCCTATTTGAACTCCAAATTCTCCTTCTTCTCTTCGACATACACTTAATAGTTCTGTCTTTTCTACATTCATTTCCATTCCTCCCTCCTTCAAACATTCATTCCAATCAATTAAAGCTTGTTCTATATCTTCTCTCTCTGTCGTCCAGAATGATATGTCATCCGTATATGCCATTTTCCATTATTATTATTCATTTCATGACGTCGCTTGAAACTTGCAATGACTCTGTCCATGTAGGCTATGAACAGGAGTGGTGATATAACACTGCCCTGCTTCATTCCTGTTCTAACTTCAAACCACTCATCATTTTTGTGTCCAGTCCTTACTTTTCATTCGCTAACTTGATACAAACTTTTCAAAGCCCTAAGAAGTGTCCCCCTTACCCCTTAAATCTCCTCCAAACATCTCCACATTCTTCCCCTGGGCACTGTATCGAATGCTTTCTTAAGATCTATGAATATTACATAGATGTTAGTATTAAATTCCAATGCCTTTTCTATAACAGAACTGAGGCCAAAAATAAGATCTACCGTACTTCTATCTTTTCGATAACCATGCTGTTCCTCTCTCTTTAAAATATTCCACTTATTCCTTTTCCCCCCCGCATTTCTGCATATAATATTTTAAAAGACAACCAAAACATAAATAGAAAAATACAAAAAATGTTTATTTTTGTAAAAGTGATGCGGGGGGAAAAAGGAACAAGGCCCAAAACACCTTTTTATGCATGATAATAAATAATTTGTTACTCTCAGCTATATTATATACAAGACACGTGCTGAAATTACATATCTTGTCATTTCCCAGTTTTATGTATTTGTGGTGATGAAGTGTTATGTAACACTTTAGGTGATACCCCTCACCCCCATGTAACACACTGTAACAGCTACTCTAACATCCCACCCACGGTCCAATGTTCCCTCTAATTTGTTTTAGTCCGTGTGCGCCAGAAATTTTCGTTGTGCAGCCATTTAGATTCATGGTGAAAAATTGTGCAAACTTTTCTGAGCGCTATTAATTATCTTCAAAATTAAATATATTTAAATATTAAATACTTAATAAATATTATTTCCATAAGCCGTGATAGCTCGATCATTACGGTACTATTAAATGGATATTAAAAAACTGTTTACACTATTATATATTCTTAAAAAAGAAAACATTTTATCCATTCTAAAAATATGAATAAAATAAAAAATAGTAAAATAAAATTCAACAAAATAAAGAAATAAAATAAAAATAACATTAATTGAAAATGACTATTTTAGTTATCATTTCTCAAAACAATTTTTAGCATTTAGCAATTTAAAGTAGACTATCAAGATTAATACATGATTTTATCCATTCACAAAATAGGAATAAAATAATTTTATTTTTTATTTTTTATGAATTATGAGGTAATTACTATTCGTTTTTATGCAAAAATAAGAAAGAGAAGGTTTATATTCAATGCGTTAATGTATAAGAGGAAAAAAATGCAAATACATAGAGTAAAAAAAATCCGTTTTGCGTAATTGCGCGAACGTCGGCGAAGTCGGGCGGAAGGGGTTAATATTTAAAAGAGCGACTCTATATAGAGTATGTTGATGCAAATGGTCAGACCTTGTGTGACGATAGATTTATGAAATTACTTCATTTACTGTCGTGACTCATGATACGCTTGAGCCTGTGCGCATTTTATTTTGCTGTGTGCGCGGGTTTCACAACGCGTGTGCGCGCGCACACGCGCACACCTTAGAGGGAACATTGCTGACCCACCCCCTTCTGCGTTACATAATTTTTTTAATGGTCTCAAAGGTTGGATTTCTCGAGAGCAAATTTTGAAAGCTTCCCAAGAAGTTCAGACACTCTTGAAGTTCTAATAAACGAGGATGTCAGTGTCACCTAGAGCTCCTATAGAGATTAATTTAGACTATTACAGGACACTTTTGTACCCACTAAAATAGTCTCCTTGTCAACCAAGACGCCGAAATGGTTTAACAATGAAATTAGCATTGATATTACGGAGAGAAATAGAGCCTACAAACTACTGAAGTCACATTTCAACCAGACTAATTCAGAAAACTATATAATGAAAATGAAAAGGTTTATTGGCAGACTATAGTCCATATGACAAATATTATTAATACAATGACAGTTCATATACTAAGGATAGAAATATGTACAATTGATTAGAAATAATACTGCACTGTCGAAATTAAGTGGAGCTACAGACAGACGTTTTCGTACCAAGAAGTCCATAGCTTAGAGGATAAATGGCAGGACTCATGGATAGCTTGGATGATCGGGTTGGTTGATTTTTTAATTCTTTGCATTAGACTGTGTTGAGCACGTCTTGTTACTTCCGGGAAGCTCGGGACATTGCGGGTAGCAAACATTTGCGAAGCTGAGCATCTCGGAGGTAATTTATGTAAGAGTCTAAAAGACCTGTTGTACAGCAAATTTAGGGTTCTGCCAGAACCTTTTTTATAATTCACCCAGAGTTACTGACCGTATATATTACTGCAGAAAGTACGAAAGAGTGTGTCTTTAGCTTCACTTGTACAGAAACGAAAGTTTCTTATGGTCATATTCGCTTTAGCACACAGGCTTCGAGATTGTTTTCTTATATCCGAGTCATCACTCAAGGAGCTGGTAATAGTTTGACCCAAATATTTAAACTCTTGTACTTCCTCAATTACTTCACCATTCATTTTAAACCTTATATCAGCTGGCTGATTACAGCTTTTAGGATGAAATGCATAACCTTAGTTTTTGTAACATTAAAAAGAATATCATGTTTCTGCGAATACATTTCGCAGACATTTAGTAGCCGATCCAGACCTTTAACAGAGGGACTTAGTTATGCCGATATATGGTGTTAATAAGTTATTTATCCTTGTGTTATCTATACAACATCCCACTGTTGCCTCATTAAGTGAAGCAATTAATCCGTCAATATACACATTAAACAGCTCTCGATATAAACCTACGTCGGAGGGTTAAGCCCTTAATTAGACCAGCTAAACGTGATAAAGAAGAGCTAGAGTTGCCTCACTCTTTAAAGTTAATCCTAAAAAGTTTTTTGCTCATGTTAATACCAGAAAGCCAACTAAAAATTCTGTAGGTCCCCAAAAAGATAGAAATGACATACCGAAATTCAGTGACGAAGATACAGCAAATACATTAAACAAGTTCTTCGTTACAGTCTTCACAGAGGAATACTTAATTGAAGTACCAAGTCCTCCGCTTACGTATGACGGTGACCACCGCAAGTTTTATGAGAGACGAGGTACAGCAACTAATTGACGAGATGAATAAGTACAAATCACCTGGTCCCTACTTATTTCTTCCAAGGGTATTAAAAGAGGTTAACCACAATATTGTTGATGATTTAGTAACCATATTCAAACAATCGAATTAGGGAAAGTTCCAACCGACTGGAAATTAGCAAATGTAACACCAATCTTTAAAAAGGGTGCTAGGGAAAA
This sequence comes from Bathynomus jamesi, assembly GCA_023014485.1. Lineage (NCBI taxonomy): Eukaryota > Metazoa > Arthropoda > Malacostraca > Isopoda > Cirolanidae > Bathynomus > Bathynomus jamesi. The sequence goes on along the minus strand of JAJOZX010001538.1, from coordinate 206,721 downwards.
TCCTTGTACTCGTAATTACTCCCCGATCAGTTTAACGTCAATTGTCAGCAAACTGTTGGCTTCCATTATTACAGAACGAATTTAATTTTTTATTTTCAACATGGATTTAAGCGACGTAATTGTGTCTGCAAACCTGTTAGAATTTTTCCATAATATGTATAGCCTACTTTATACGATTCAATTAGGGCAACAGATATAGTGTATCTCGATTTTCAAAAAGCCTTTGACAAAGTCCCTCACGCGAGATTGATGACTAAAGTTGAGGACTTGTTTTCAACTGGACTGAAGATTGGTTAAGAGAGAGAAAGCAGAGAGTAGTAATAAATGGAGTGGCTTCAGAGTAGGCCTCCGTCACTAGTGGTGTCCCACAGGGTTCCGTTCTGGGTCCTTTACTTTTTATCATCTATATTAACGATATAGACGCTGGGCTCCTAAGTACAATTTCCAAATTTGCAGACGATCCCAAATTAGGAAACAGTGTAAGTAATGAGAAGGGCGTAAGAACGCTTCAAAATGATCTTAATAGGTTGGGCGAATGGTCTGCTACTTGGCAAATGCCATTCAACTTGACAAATGTAAGGTAATGCGCATAGGTTACAAGAACCTGAAGACTGATTACTCACTGTTGGGGAAGAACTTGACTGAGACTGATCTAGAGAAAGACTTAGGAGTTTATATCATTAATGATCTCAAACCATCAAAGCACCGTGCGAAAGTTAAAAAGAGGGCCTTAAAGATACTAAGTTATATTAAAAGACAGTTCCAATTTAGAAACAAGAGATTGTAACGTCTCTTTGCAATTCACCAGTTAGACCTCAACTGTAGTGTTGTGTGTAGTTTTAGTCTCCGTCCCTTGGGAAAGATATAGAAAAGTTGGAAAGGGTACAAGCAAGGGCCACAAATTTTATCTCTTCAGTGAGACTGCAAAACTACCAACGAAAACTAGAGCGCTTAAATCTGTTTACCTTAGAGACAAGGAGGTTGTGCTGGCAGCTTATCCAAGTTTTCCAAGACACTAATGGAATAGACGGGGTAGACTACAGGAAATTATTCTCATTTAATATCAGTCCGACAAGAAATAATGGTTTTAAATTGAAACTTAAAACCTTTAGTACCTCCATTTGTGGTGATTTCTTCACCCATAAAATAGTTAATATCTGGAACCAACTTCCCTCAGAAGTTGGTTCATGCCACAGTAAATATGTTTAAAAAATAGGCTGAACAAAGTTCTGAATGCACTTAGGTTTTAAGACTGTTCTCATATATAACATAATTTGTTAACCATTCAGTTAACCATTTGTTAACCATTCAGTTTAATATGCGAGTTTATGAATACTGTTATTAAGAGGTTATGAATATGAACCACTTTAATTAATATTATATTTAATAATGGCTTTTATTTTTTGAAAGAAGCACTCGTAAGATTAAATAATTGGTATTAATTACAATTCTTTAGTTTTAATGACACGATTTTGCTTAGCAGTAAAAGTTTTAAGTAACCACAAACCAAAGGGTAGCACGTTAGCCCTTTACGGACGACTGGTACAAATTGGTAGCGTTTCAAATACATGCATTCATAATTTAACCCCACAAAAAGTTTCGGTGTTACTTTTAGGGTTAAGTCAGGAAGGACAAGAGTTCGATATGTGGGTGTAAGTTGAACAAAATATGTTTATGCAATATATATATATATGTAGCGGACCGACAAGAAATAGACTAACAAGTAGACAGACAAATTCTTCCTTCCACGCCATCATCAAACATTCTTGGAAGACACACGTGGTCAAGGAATCAGAAACAATGAAAACGTCTGTTTCTTCCCAAAAGGCGCGAAAGCAAGCCATTATCAAGGACGCGTGGGCGGAGTTTCAAGAAATGTCCGCGAAGGTTTCCCGCGTCACAGAGGTTATATAAGCGAGTTTCCACTGATACACTTCCTCACATAGAATTTTATCATTTCCTTCTACTACTTCTTTCACCACCTTTCTCTACAAAAAAAAAAAAAAATGGTGTCAATAATCCAGCAGGGTTGAAAGCACCTTAAACAGAAAAAACAAACAAACAAACTCTTCTTTCACCACCTTTCTCTACAAAAAAAAAAAAAAAAATGGTGTCAATAATCCAGCAGGTTGAAAGCACCTTAAACAGAAAAAAACAAACACTCTCACTCGCTCTCCACCTTCACGAGCAGAACTCGTCACGTCAACCGCCCTCCGGCTTCCCGCCGGAGGAGCGGCCTGCTGTTCCTTCAAGGCCTTCGATCTATCATCAAGTAAGACCTTCCGCCGTCAGCCTGCAGAAGCACTTCTTCGAAGCCTAGCGCCGTTTCGACTTCAGCCGGCTTGTCCCTCAAGCATCATCTCAACTCTACACGAAGCGAATCAACACTTGAGGCGACCGGCGCCCGTTGAACTAACTTCAATGAGACGGTCAGCATCACCTCGGGCCTACAGTCTACAAGGTCAGCCTTCAAGTATCTCTTCATCTACAGAGATATTCAGCATCTCAGGCCTACGTCTGCAAGATCACTTTCAGGCTATCCTGCATCTCAAGAGGCAATAACACCCGGGCCTACGTCTGCAAGATCACCTTCAGGCCATCCTGCATCTCAAGAGGCAACAATACCCGGGCATACGTCTGCAAGTTCACCCTCAACACATACTCAACAGAGGTTTTCATCGTCCCGGTAAGCTAAGTGCATCTTTTCTAAGTAACTCGTGAAGCCTACACCAGCCTACCGCCGAACGGTAGGCTATACTCCCAAAGTGTGTAATTAAGCGTTCCAACTGACTCGTTAAAGAACGCAGTAGGCCTATTTCCCAATTCAAGTGCCATACCAAAACCGTAATCGTGTAGCATCTGCTATTGTGTTCATTCATATAAATACTTTACATCCGTTTATTTTATGTTATAGATTTGAGTATTCTCTTACTGAAGGCCTAATTCATTTACGGTGTATCGACTTAGTACATCCCTTCCAATTACACTGGGGAACAAATTTCAAATTTTTGTCTATTGAATTAGATTTGACAGTTAGTTCTAGGTAATTTGGGTGCGCTGAGCACGAATTTTTACTCGGTTTTGCTCTATCAGGTCCTGATTTTGCTCAACACCCCTCCTCTTTCGTCGTATTCATAAAAGGTTTTTTTCTCAATACTCGCTAAGTCTTTTTGCAGTTACACATTATGCAACTAGGTTTTTATCTAGGTATTTGTACCTATTGTTATGGTATTGTTGTATTATGTATATTTTTATATGTAACACCCTAAAAATATTTTTAATTTTGTCATTTTTAACCCATTTTAATATTAGTAAATTAAGCTAAAAATATCATAGAATTCTAAAATTTTCTTGAGCGTTCCTGTTCTCTGTAGAGTATTCTAGAGGGACAACTAAAATATATAAAAGCGACTCGTTTCCAGAGTTAATCAGTCAATTCAATCAGTCAGTCAGTCAGTCAGTCAGTTGAGTTAGTTAATTAAGTTTGGGCATTAACATAATTTTGAATTGGCATATGATTTAGTGAGTAATTTTGTCATCGTGATTTAATATAGTTGATTTAATTAGACGTAATTTATATTGTACCTACTCATCCGTGTTTCTAGTTTAATTTCATAGATTGTAAGTACCTATTTCATAATAAGTACCTATTTAAACTAATTTTTGTGTTTATATTTCAGATTTTCTTAAATTTATATGAATTAAGGGCTTTAAATACCTTTACAAATTGGCAGAACAATCAAGCAATATGTCATCAAGCACTAGAAAGTTCAAATGCAAAAACAACCCTGATTCCTTCTGTTATATATGTGGAAATTTTACACTTCCACATCAACGAGCAAATATAACTGACTTCGTAAAAAGAGCTTACTTAGCTTATTTTGGCATAAAACTGGGGGACCAAGATAAATCGTGGGCTCCACATAAAGCCTGCACTATATGCATTGAAAGACTGCGACATTGGACGAAGGGTTCGGATTCAAAAATACCTTTTGGAGTTCCGATGGTAAGTTTGATTTCATAAAACTACGTAATTTAATCACTAGTATACTGTAACTTACCTAAATGTAATTGTAACTTAGGTACATAAACAAAAATTTACAGAAAATGTTTATAAGAATCTCAAATATTGCATAAGGTTGAAACACAGAAATGTTAAATGTTTGGGTGATAACTTTTGATAAAATTCATAAAAACAAGTCTCTCGTCGCTTTTGTTAACGCTTTACAATTTTTTTTCCATATCAGGTGTGGCGAGAGCCTACTAACCACGAGACCGATTGCTACCTTTGCTTTGTCAAGACTTCGGGCTTCACTAAGAAAAATAAACATTGTATCGAGTACCCAAATTTCGACACCGCGATACGACCTGTGCTACATTCAAATGAGATCCCCATTCCAAAATTTAAGGGTCTGCCAACTCAAGAATTAGTTGAAGATGTTCCTGAAAATATTGTTATGCACTTTGAGGAGTCAGACACCGATTTTGACCCCAGCGTATTTGAAAGTCAAAACGATCCGCAAAAGTTTAACCAGGCCGAGTTGAATGATCTTGTAAGGGATCTAAATTTGCCAAAAAAGGCTGCGGAAATTTTAGCTTCAAGACTTAAAGAGAAAAACTTGCTTACTTCAAACACATACATTTCATTTTACAGAAAAAGAGAAGAAGAACTTGTTAAATATTTTAGAACAGAGGATAGTTTAGTATATTGCTGCGACATAGTTGGTTTGTTAAAGAAGATGGGGGTTGAGTCTTACGATGCAAATGATTGGCGCTTGTTTTTAGACAGTTCGAAAAGAAGTCTTAAGTGTGTGTTGTTGCATAATGGCAATCTATACGGCTCGATACCGATTGGGCACTCAACAAGATTAAAAGAAAAGTATGAACATATAGAAAAGGTTTTAAATCTTATCAAATATAGGGAGCACGAGTGGATCATATGTGTTGACTTAAAAATGGTTAATTTTCTGCTAGGACAACAAGGAGGGTATACTAAATATCCCTGCTTCCTTTGCTTATGGGACAGCAGAGCCAAGGAAGAACATTATTTCAAACAAATCTGGCCAGCACGAACATCACTTACTGTCGGAGAAAAAAACGTAATTAATCCACCTTTAGTGAGCAGAGATAAAATCATATTTCCTCCTCTGCATATAAAACTAGGCCTCATTAAACAATATGTAAAAGCTTTAGATACGAACGGCGAGTGTTTCAAATACATAACTTCAAAATTTCCAAGTTTAAGTTATGAAAAAATCAAGGCGGGAATTTTCGACGGTCCACAAATAAGAACAATGATTAAAGACAGCAATTTTCCTAATGTCATGAATGAACGCGAAAAAAATGGCTGGTTCTCATTCGTGGACTTGATAGAAAACTTTTTAGGCAATTATAGGGCAGATAACTACGAAGAAATCGTAAAAAAACTTTTAAGGGACTACAAAGAGTTAGGTTGCAATATGAGCATAAAAATGCATTTTTTGAATAGCCATCTTGACCAATTTCCAAGTAATTTAGGTGATGTAAGTGACGAACAAGGGGAGAGATTCCACCAAGATATCAAAATTATGGAGGAACGGTACCAAGGCCGCTGGGATTCCCACATGATGGCTGATTACTGCTGGTGCTTGAAAAGAGACCTGCCATCAACAAGCAAATACTCTAGAAAGTCTTACAAAAGAAAATTTTTGCCACAGTGAAAGCTTCATATCTGTTTGTTTTTTTATTTTAAGTCATTTCTATCGTTATAATGTAATTTTACTGTAGTTTGAACTGCTTGTATTCATGAAACTTGAAAAAAAAATTTAACACATGACTTAATTTTTTAGTCCTAATTTTAAAAATCTGGAAAATGGCACATAGGCTGTCGACAAGAATCAGGACCTGATAGAGCCAAACCGAGTTGAAATTCGTATTCAGCGCACCCAAATTACCTAGAATCAAGTGTCAGATATCATTCAATAAAATACGTGTTGCCCAGTGTTATCAATAGGCCACAGCATCTTGTTTCTGTGTCCCATTTAGGCGTAATGACTTAGCATCATATAATTGCCTTTATATAAATGATATTCGTGTAAGCCTTTATATAAATGATATTCGTGCAATCATTGTCGTAGCATTTCTCCCAATTATCATTAGGCTCCAGCATCTTGTTTAGCAGTCTTATGCATAATTCTAGCCTACCTAATCCATTTACAGTGTATCAATTTAACGTGCATAATTTCCATTATCATTTGGCTGCATCATTTATTCCATGTTCATTCATGCATAACTTTTAGCCTACATAATCAGTGTTACGTATTCTATCCAGTGTACTAAAACGTACGTGCATAATTTCTATTATCACTAGGTTTCATATTTCATGTTGTGTTCCATTTTGCATGCCATTAGCCTCTCATAAACGAGAGTATTTCTTAACAATTGATCTGTATAATTCCTTTTATTTACTAATCCTCAGTCAGACTTTTCCATAATACAAATGCCGTTATATTGTTAAGCACTCTAATCATTGTCAGTCATTTGTTATTCACTGTGAACAAAAAACTGATTTATTTTCTTAATTAAATACAAAACAATAAGGTGCTTTTTACAACCTTAACAATATTTGCTTGGGTGTAATCCAAGCTGGTGACCTCGAAGCAATTCGTATCACTCAGAAATATTACACCAGTACACATTTGAAAACTTGTCGATCGATCTTTACAAACTAGTTGGTGATTCTATATAATTTGAGTGCGCTGATCTCAAAAATATAGTTAGTTTTTCCCTATCACGTATGGTTTTCTTACTACAGGGTGTGTCATAAATCCCCCATTTATCCCCAAATGTGAACGATCTTATCGAGACCAACATTGGATTGCACATGCTAAACCATAAATTTTGTTGTTATAGACTACAGTAACGCTTACATAATAATGTAGGGTAAATATGTATAACAACCAGTCCCGTTCCCAGCCAAATACTCTCTCCCCTCCCATCAATGGGTGGTTAACATTTGGGGACAGATGAGGTATTACAACACCCCTTGTAGCACGAAATCTTTAGGTGATAGAGTAAAACCTAATTAAAGCAGAATTAAATAGCTCCTAGCTCTTGGACAAGCATATTGCTTGTTTATGAAAGAATAAAAAAATAACTGAAACAAAATATATTTACTTTCTTTACTTGCAAACATTTCAGGACTTATTCCAAAGACTTAAGACTACGAAGGTAGATCCGACTAAAGACGACTAAACCGGTGCTTCTTTAATGTTTTCTTATGCTGTACGTTAGGCTGATCTCGTTGCAGACACCAGCAGTAATCCGCCATCATATTTGTATGCCATCTTCCTTGATATCTTCTTTCCATGGTTTTGATGTCCTGGTGAAATCGTTCCCCTTGCTCTTCACTGACATCGAGATTTTCGGGAAAACGGTCAAGGTGCGAAAATAAGAAGTGAATTTCAGGCTCATGTTGCAGCCTAAGGCGCAAAACTTTTTAAGCATATTTTCTACCAGTCTTTCATAATTTTGGCTTTTGTAGTTTCCCAACATCTTTCAAACCAAGCCATGCTTCTTTTTCTTTATTGGTCATTGTGTTTCAGGAAATGATCGTCTGTCAATAACTTTCTAATCTGAGGACCTATAAAAACACCTTCCTTTATTTTCTCGTAGCTAATCTTTGGATATTTTGAACAAATGTACTTGAAACACTCCCCTTCTCTTTTCAATGCTTTGACCTACTGCTTCATCAAGCCTAACTTAATGTGCAAGGGTGGTAGGAGGATTTTATTTGGTTCAACTAGATGTTCAGTAAAATGTTCTTGATCCTGGGTAAGATTCTCTCTAGGAGGCCAAGTTTTCCTCTTCCAGTGCTGGTCACGTGCTCGACTATCCCATTCGCAAATGAAACATGGCATCTTAGTGTATCCTGATTGCTGCCCAAGTAACATGCAAGGACTTTGAGATCCCACACCATATCCATCTGTGATTTTGATACTGAATTTTTTCCAGAAGCAGTTTCATGTTATCATAGGTCTCTTTTAAATGAGTAGAATGGCCACTGGATTGATGCATATTTGTTACCGTTGTGCAGTAACACTCCTTTTAGACTGGTTTTAGAGGAATCTATAAACAACCTCCAGTCACTGGTTTGGTATTCGATGCCTAGCTTGCACACTAATCCTGTGATGTCCTTGCAAAATACCAAGGGAACATCTTCTTCGAAAAAAGGCACGAAGTCTTTCTCACGATTTCTGTACCAAGCGAAGTATGTGTCGGATGCCAATAAATTGTTCTCCTGCAATCTAGACCCCAAAAGTTCTGCAGAGTCCTTAGGCAGATTCAAATCCCTGACTAAGTCATTTAGTTCGGCTTGCAGTGACGTGCACAGACTTTCAGGAGGGCAGGGGCTCAGTTGAAAAAAGGGCACTCCCCTAACATTTTTAAAAATGAAATCCGCAATGCCATATAGGCTATATATATGTATACACGCACAAAGAAAAATTTTAAAATTGTATGTGGTAAATATTCTTAAATTCCATTAAATTCAATGCATTATTTTTGTATATAAAGCTGATTAAAGAAAATAAATGAAAATTTGTTGTAAAAAGGCATGTTTTTATTGCAAGATTTTCAAAAGATATGAAGATATTAAAATATTGGAGTGTATTTACAATTACACTGGGCAACACGTATTTTATTGAATGATATCTGACACTTGATTCTAGGTAATTTGGGTGCGCTGAATACGAATTTCAACTCGGTTTGGCTCTATCAGGTCCTGATTCTTGTCGACAGCCTATGTGCCATTTTCCAGATTTTTCAAATTAGGACTAAAAAATTAAGTCATGTGTTAAATTTTTTTTTCAAGTTTCATGAATACAAGCAGTTCAAACTACAGTAAAATTACATTATAACGATAGAAATGACTTAAAATAAAAAAAACAAACAGATATGAAGCTTTCACTGTGGCAAAAATTTTCTTTTGTAAGACTTTCTAGCGTATTTGCTTGTTGATGGCAGGTCTTTTTCAAGCACCAGCAGTAATCAGCCATCATGTGGGAATCCCAGCGGCCTTGGTACCGTTCCTCCATAATTTTGATATCTTGTGGAATCTCTCCCCTTGTTCGTCACTTACATCACCTAAATTACTTGGAAATTGATCAAGATGGCTATTCAAAAAATGCATTTTTATGCTCATATTGCAACCTAACTCTTTGTAGTCCCTTAAAAGTTTTTTTACGATTTCTTCGTAGTTATCTGCCCTATAATTGCCTAAAAAGTTTTCTATCAAGTCCACGAATGAGAACCAGCCATTTTTTCGCGTTCATTCATGACATTAGGAAAATTGCTGTCTTTAATCATTGTTCTTATTTGTGGACCGTCGAAATTCCCGCCTTGATTTTTTCATAACTTAAACTTGGAAATTTTGAAGTTATGTATTTGCAACACTCGCCGTTCGTATCTAAAGTTTTACATATTGTTTAATGAGGCCTATTTTATATGCAGAGGAGGAAATATGATTTTATCTCTGCTCACTAAAGGTGGATTAATTACGTTTTTTTCTCCGACAGTAGTGATGTTCGTGCTGGCCAGATTTGTTTGAAATAATGTTCTTCCTTGGCTCTGCTGTCCCATAAGCAAAGAAGCAGGGATATTTAGTATACCCTCCTTGTTGTCCTAGCAGAAAATTAACCATTTTTTAAGTCAACACATATGATCCACTCGTGCTCCTTATATTTGATAAGATTTAAAACCTTTTCTATATGTTCATACTTTTCTTTTAATTTTGTTGAGTGCCCAATCGGTATCGAGCCGTATAGATTGCCATTATGCAACAACACACACTTAAGACTCTTTTTCGAACTGTCTAAAAACAAGCACCAATCATTTGCATCGTAAGACTCAACCCCATCTTCTTTAACAAACCAACTATGTCGCAGCAATATACTAAACTATCCTCTGTTCTAAAATATTTAACAAGTTCTTCTTCTTTTTCTGTAAAATGAATGTATGTGTTGAAGTAAGCAAGTTTTTCTCTTTAAGTCTTGAAGCTAAAATTTCCGCAGCCTTTTTGGCAAATTTAGATCCCTTACAAGATCATTCAACTCGGCCTGGTTAAACTTTTGCGGATCGTTTTGACTTTCAAATACGCTGGGGTCAAATCGGTGTCTGACTCCTCAAAGGCATAACAATATTTTCAGGAACATCTTCAACTAATTCTTGAGTTGGCAGACCCTTAAATTTTGGAATGGGGATCTCATTTGAATGTAGCACAGGTCGTATCGCGTGTCGAAATTTGGGTACTCGATACAATGTTATTTTTCTTAGTGAAGCCCGAAGTCTTGACAAAGCAAAGGTAGCAATCGGTCTCGTGGTTAGTAGGCTCTCGCCACACCTGATATGGAAAAAAATTGTAAAGCGTTAACAAAAGCGACGAGAGACTTGTTTTTATGAATTTTATCAAAGTTATCACCCAACATTTAACATTTCTGTGTTTCAACCTTATGCAATATTTGAGATTCTTATAAACATTTTCTGTAAATTTTTGTTTATGTACCTAAGTTACAATTACATTTAGGTAAGTTACAGTATACATAGTGATTAAATTACGTAGTTTTATGAAATCAAACTTACCATCGGAACTCCAAAAGGTATTTTTGAATACGAACCCTTCGTCCAATGTCGCAGTCTTTCAATGCATAAGTGCAGGCTTATGTGGAGCCCACGATTATCTTGGTCCCCCAGTTTTATGCCAAATAAGCTAAGTAAGCTCTTTTTACGAAGTCAGTTATATTTGCTCGTTGATGTGGAAGTGTAAAATTTCCACATATATAACAGAAGGAATGGTTGTTTTTGCATTTGAACTTTCTAGTGCTTGATGACATATTGCTTGTTTGTTCTGCCAATTTGTAAAGGTATTTAAAGCCCTTAATTCATATAAATTTAAGAAATCTGAAATATAAACACAAAAATTAGTTTAAATAGGTACTTATGAAATAGGTACTTACAATCTATGAAATTAAACTAGAAACACGGATGAGTAGGTACAATATAAATTACGTCTAATTAAATCAACTATATTAATCACGATGACAAAATTACTCACTAAATCATATGCCAATTCAAAATTATGTTAATGCCCAAACTTAATTAACTAACTCAACTGACTGACTGACTGACTGACTGATTGAATTGACTGATTAACTCTGGAAACGAGTCGCTTTTATATATTTTAGTTGTCCCTCTAGAATACTCTACAGAGAACAGGAACGCTCAAGAAAATTTTAGAATTCTATGATATTTTTAGCTTAATTTACTAATATTAAAATGGGTTAAAAATGACAAAATTAAAAATATTTTTAGGGTGTTACATATAAAAATATACATAATACAACAATACCATAACAATAGGTACAAATACCTAGATAAAAACCTAGTTGCATAATGTGTACTGCAAAAGACTAGCGAGTATTGAGAAAAAAACCTTTTATGAATACGACGAAAGAGGAGGGGTGTTGAGCAAAATCAGGACCTGATAGAGCAAAACCGAGTAAACATTCGTGCTCAGCGCACCCAAATTACCTAGAACTAACTGTCAAATCTAATTCAATAGACAAAAATTTGAAATTTGTTCCCCAGTGTTATTATTCAATTTTACTTATATTGACTATTAGCTTGCTCATCATAAATTACAGTATTCTGCTGTATATACATTTAAATATGGAATAATATGAAACTATAAATTAAAGATTTATAGAAATATACTGTGGGCTATTTAATATGATGGCCACAGCTCTTAAGTAGCAATAGAAAAATATTGATTCTTATCAGGAAAATACAAAAGCAAAAATTATAATCTTAATCATCTACAATGAAATGCATACTGAAGAATAAGGAAGCCAACATGTTTAATAAATCATAATAGCAGTCTCCTGTTGTCTCCTGTCTCGTTTTATAACAAATAATCTAGGTATTTTTATTCACTTTTAATGAAAATTGTATTGTTTTTAAAAATCAATTTCATATTAAAAATGAAAAGGTTATGATATGTTGTTTAATAAATCATTTATTAATTTAATGAAATTCATGCCAGTACTAAAACCCAAAATCCATCGTTTGACACACTGGTGTACTGATGGGCCTAGCCTAGTAGGCCTAAGACTAAGTAGGGGATGTGGACGTTTTTACCAACTTTACGAGTAATGTCATACAATATTTTTTGGAGTAATGTCACACTGCTTTGGATTCCAACTTACCATAATTATCAGTGAGAAATCACTAGTTAGCTTAGGTTAACGTAAAATAAACAAACAGTAAACAATACACCCACATACCCGAGAGACGCAATCAACAGTGAACAGCTGCAGTCAGTGTTACCACTAGGGACGCCCTCCCTGATTGACAAAATAATAGTAACGGTATGTTAAGTTTATTATTCTAATAAAAAAATCATAGATCAAAGTAATTCCAGTTTTGAAAATCTGTTGAAGTAGCAGTAACTAAATAAAAATATAACTAATTAATTCAAATTTATGTCGAATCAATATATTTATGAATTTTGACTAAAAGGGCACTTTTGATATGAAGAAGAAAAAGGGCAGGGGCTCAAGCACCCCAAGCCCCCCCCCCTGTGCACGTGCCTGTCGGCTTGGGTTAATGGTTTAGGAGGATCTCAGTCAGCTGTTGGCTGTTCATAAACATCATCATTGTTTGGATTTGGAGCTGAATCAGAATCTGAATTGTATTGATCCAGACTCTCGGGTGGGCGGGGAATAGGAACTTCTGGACCATGGGGTACCGGCCTTATTGCAGATGGAAGACTTGGGTATTGAAGGCTCTCTTTATTCTTTGCATTATAACCTTTAACCAGTGGTGGCTCGTCGGTAGGCACTGCGGAACTGCAGTACCCCTAAATTTTTTATTTACAATTGAAATAATCGAGAACAATATAAGGATGAGCTCACTGAATAACTTTTTCAATAACTTTTGAAACTTTTATTCATTGCTCAATGCTCATCCTTTTATTTCAGTAATTATTTCAACCCATTCTTAGAGACAGCACCCCTAGAATTTTTAGTCACGAGCCGCCACTGCCTTTAACATTGCAAGAACAGAAGTAGCAGTCGTCGGTATGGTTTCTAGGCTCGCGCCATACCATAGGGATCCCAAATGGCAAACTTTTCTTTTTACCTTTGCTCCAATTCCTTAGTGCCGCAACACACGTAAGACAAACCTTGTGTGGAGCCCAACTTTTGTCTTGATCTCCTAATTTAATTCCAAAATAAGCATGATAAGCTCTCTTAATGAAGGTCGTTACATTTGTCCTTTGTTTTACAACAACATACCGACCACAAATATAACAAAATATGTCTGGACTATGGGTACATCCTCTAGAAGTCATTATTAAAATTTTAAAGACGTAATGTTAGAATTATCTATCTGAAAAATATGAAAAAACGAAATTAATTAAAGATAAAAAGGTAAAAAATTACAAAACGCCCCAAAATTGTTTTGCTAATAACTTTAAAACTGTGGGTGATAGAAAAAAACTGGTAGCATTTTTTAATTCAGCGCAGCGAACTGCTTCAGAATCACAACTCAAAATAAAGAAATCGATTTTCATGCAGACCGGTGTTATAGTAGGCCTACTCCATTAGCCACTTTCAACCGGTGATACTGTATGACATCATAAATTGTTAACCCAGCCTGTCATTAATACTCAATCATTACATCAATTAATCACAAGCATTAAATTAATCATTATCACCTCAAACGGCTAAAACTGGGCCCACTATATATATATACAGGGCTATTGAAAATGATTCACCTTATTTCAAATGAGAATATTTTTTAATGTTACAAATACAGAGTGATTTGTGATACATCAACCAAAAGAAAAACTGTCCAAATTTTGTCTCTCACCTCATAAATGCTCTATGTGACTTCCCCTAGTTACACGAGCAACGTCGACACGATAGTCGAATTCCTCCCATACTCGCTCCAGCATGTCCGTTGTCACTGACTCTACGGCAGTAACAATGCGAGTTCGGAGCTCATCCAAAGATGTGGCCAACGGTGGCACGTACACAGTATCCTTAACATACCCCCAAAGGAAGAAGTCGCACGGTGTAAGATCCGGCGACCTAGGGGGCCAGCTGTGGAGCTCGAAAACTGCAACACACAAAACGCCTTCTGCTGTGCGGACGCCATTTTCACACTGACTGTTTGTTGCTAGGCTATGCCACGGCGTGACTTTGGAGCCCTCTCGCGGTGATCTTGTAAAACTCGGAGATTTCTCTTTCATGTGGTGTATGCCCAGTTGATGCACGGTTGATAGGTACGGAAGTATTCTCAGTTGAAATCGGATGAATCATTTTAAATAGCCCTGTATATATATATATATAATAATAATAATAATAATATAAAAGGACATATGTGTGTGTGTTCCAGCCATTACTCCAAAATGGAAGCATTTACAAACATGAAACTTCACACGCATATTGATTAGGCCCCCAGGTTGTGCACCTGAGTGTTAATAAATTAAATAATTAAAATTACTGGCCCGAAGGCCCCAGCACCGCGATTAAACTACAGAAAAAAACGCAGCGGTGAAAATCTTGAGCTTTACATTGTGTCAAGAATTGTGAATCTTAAGATTTTCATGACTATAGTTTTACTGACCAAATAATTGAACCCCCAATTACTGTCGGTTCAATTATTTGGTCAATAAAACTGTAGAAAAGAACGCAGTCATGAAAATCTTGAGCTTTACATTGCTGCCCGTAATAATAATCTATACTATAATAAGAGAGCTGTCCGTCTGTCTGTCCGTCTGTCCGTCACACTTTCAGAAATTACGGGCGGCAATGTGAAGCTCAAGATTTTCATGACTGTGTTCTTTTCTATAGTTTTATTGACCAAATATTGAACCGACAGTAATTGGGAGTTCAATTATTTGGTCAGGGGAGTTTTGGGGGATATCTAATCAGATTCAGAAATCTTGACACAATGTGAAGCTCAAAAATTTCACGGCTGCGTTCTTTTCTGTAGTTTAACCTGTCTGTTTGTCTGTTTGTGAAATTTATCCTGGGAAGTAATGGTAAAAGGGTTGGGGTAATGGTGAGGGGTGGGGGTAATTGGGGGACGGGGTTAACTCCTAAGTTGAATAAAGGGGGGTTTAGGTACCCGGAGGGTAGCTAACCTTAACCCGGGCAAAGCCGGGTCAGGTAACCTTGTCTATAATAATAAAAGAACGCAATTACAAACATGAAACTTCACAGTAGTATGACCGCAAAATGGGAGAGTGCAAGAATGTTGCAATGCAATGTTGATCAATGTTACAAGGGGTTATGCAATTAGGGGGTATACAATGAAGGGAGGAGGGGGTTATGCAATGAAGGGGGAGGGGTTATGCAACAAATCAATGCTGCAATGAAGGGGGAAGGATGCTTTGGGGAGAGAAGGGAGGATGACCTCTCCCCAAAGGGGTAACCTTAACACACACACACACACACACACACACAGACACACACACAAAGGAGAAAATGAAACGCTAATTGAAACACGATTTATTTAATAAACGAAATATTCAAGGTATATATATTTACAAATACGTGTAATAAATAAACATATCGTTAACAATAGAAATATATAACAATCAAAGATTATGGTATCCAAAGGGTACGGTATCATAGGTACCAGGCACCTTTTAACGTTTCCTATAGGTGTTACAGCACACCTTCGTACCCCTAAGTTCCTTCACGCCCCCAGCTTCTGTGCCCGAAAATTGTGGGTCACTACAGTTAGTTGGGATGGCTGGTTGCCCTCATCATCATCCAAGCACACTAGATCCTTCAACGAATCAAAGTTAACGACCCGTCGATTCGTCTGGTTGAGCGTGATGCCCTTAGCCTTCACAATATATTTCATATCCTCCCTCACCCTCACCCGTGCCCCATAAGTTTTTGGTCCTCTTGAGACAAAAGAGTCGGCGTATGCGATGTCTCCATACTCATCCTTGATCTCATCAGTCAACTCTCCGAGGAATTCACCAATAGGAGGCATGTATTCACCCTCCCTCGCTGTGAATATCACACTATCTGTATCGGCGTACAAAACCCTCCGACCAAGAGAATGCAATAAACCCCAAAGTTTGATGTGTGCTTAGGCCGTTGTGAAGCTGGCTACAGGTATGTTTGTAACCCCTGAGGTATCTGTAGCCAATTCGGTGTTGTTGTACTTTATTATGTAAGTATTACCTATATTCACGATCTCCATGACCTCTTTATCGGGAGCGTTTGCATAATCCCAGACTTCACTATAATTTTGTGCCAAATGAACGTTCCCTTTGCCAGTATTCTGTGCAAATTTTCCCCAAAGACTGTTTAGACAACTTTACACTAAAGCGCTTGTCTGGGTTCTTTACAATTTGGGAACGGTCAAGCTGTATACCTTCACGGTCACGGTAACGTTGAATATAAGCCGATTTTTCATCTTCGGTATCAACTCCTCGCGGATACCCTGATGCTTCTACCTTATCCTTCAAAAAAGCGTTTATATATGGCGTGAAAAGGTTGGGTAGCTTCTGAAACCTTCACACCTCATGTATCTTCAATATTCTGTATCCATGGCGAACGGCTAGGTCCAGCTCAGGGCTTGTATACACACACCTCTGATCTTACGCTGGTTGGTTGTATGATTACAATCCCCATTGTTTTCCTCTGCGCACTTCACGCACAGGGGAAACATGAGCTTGTGATCGATAACGACGGGTAAGATCGGCATCCATAAATCGCGTTGGGGGAGCACATCTACGAAAGAAATGCCGAAATAGTACCCGTTCAAATTTGTTGAGAACACCTCGATGGTGGGCAGGTCAGGTCCCACCAGTTTTTCAGGTGCACCCACGGGGTACCGATTGTTCTTCATCACGTAGGGATATAAAGAACAGAAGTCGTAGTAATGGAGTTTCACGCCTTCCGTAGGCGGAAAGTATAGCTTGAAGGGATTTGTACGCCCTCCGAACAAGCTATCACCGCATTTGAGAGGATTCAGCACCATTGAACGCTTGATCGTGTTTATTTCTTCACGGTACTGTCCATCTGTTACCATCCATGCATCATACTCATACTCATGCTTCCACAAGACTTTGTGAGTGAACTGGGAGCCTATAAGTTGATCGCGAGTGCGGGTCCACGCAAGACTGTCGGCAGGAGATCTACCGTGGATATCCTACGATTCCACACTCAGGACTGGAGCATCCGTTCCACCAGCAACCGTTAAAGGAATACACAGTCTTCTCACCAGTGGCACGGTTTTTGCTTAGACCATCAACTCAAAAAACACGACCATTAACTTTAATGGGTATTTACCCCGTGTTGCGGGCATGCTTTATGTATACACCTGTCTGCTGCTGTATGTGTATGAGCCAGTAAATAGCCTTGTGTCCATAACTGCGGGGATTGTTTCTGTGAATAACGGCTAAAGTGTCTTTAGGCATGAAGTTATTCTTGAATACCAAAAAACATAATGATGCGATCGTGGTTCTTCACGTTCATCTGTACTCATACATTCATAGTTAAAGTAGTGTTTGGGTGGAGGCAGTCCTACGTAATTTAAAGTTTCGCTAGTGAGGAATGTGTAAGGGAAATATCCTTTTGAAACTTCAGCGGCTACGCCCATCACCTTGGGTAGCTTTGCTAATTTACAAGGTGTGAATAATAAAGTGTCTTTAAACTGTACATTACCTCTTATTTGCATCTGTATAAGTTTGTTTCCTCTTTTCAAGGGATCACCTGTAAATATCTCAGATGACTCGTGTTCAAGCAACTTCTTATAAAGGAACTGTGTGTCAAATTTTGCCCCGTTATGAGCAAGAATATACATAGTTGTTTTTTTGAACTTGTTCGCTAACTTGACAATATAGGACACAAAGAGTTTCACAGGGCTATCGTGGGCAATCGTTTTAAAAACGTTTGTCCGTTTACCACATTTGTGACACTTATCACACTCGATCTCCATACACTCATCACAGATGGTCTGGCTTACATGTAAATGTGGAATAACCTCTTTGGTTTCAGCGTTCGTGTATGCTTGTATATCGTAGTATACATGCCTTATATTTCTGTCATGTAGAACAATGAATTTCATTACATTTATACGTAAATTTTCCTCAATTATCCATCATGTGAAACATACCACATTCACAGATTCTCATTTTCCTGCACGTGCCAATTGACTTATGGAGCTCAAAAAAGTTATTGAAAAATGTGCGTCTACACACATCACAATCCCTCTTCTCAGTTTCAACTACACGGCTTTCACATTTGGATCTTTTACACTGCTCACATACCATGTGGCAATCTTTACAATGTTTCACTATATCATCCACAAACTCGATACACCCCTTACACAAATCATGATGTCTTCCATATTTTCGACTTTTATCATAACTCGCGTAAAGGTCCCTTATATTACGGGTCTTCAACGATCTCTCACACAGCTTTTAAAAACATACACAGTCCTACGACGATCATCCATTCCAAATACAACTATAGGAACATTCATTCCTGTTCTACCCTTCTCAGCTCCTCAGGACCCATATTACAGTCAAACTCAAGTTTACAGTCTACAGCTAGTTTACGGGCACGCTCCACTACCGTAGGCAACCAAATTTTTTGGTTCCGTGTATTTAGTACAGTAAACATACGAGCTAAGACTACTGCTATAAAATCGCAACCACGATCGACGTTTATATGCCGCCTGTAAATAGCCTGAGAATTGAAGTTAAGAGTATAAGGTGTGGCACTATGTCCCGCAACACGGAATATACGGTCAATATTTACCGTGAAGTTGTCCATATTGAAGGCTATACTACTTTGAGAGGCCTGCATTATACGGCCTAATATATACTCTATATCTTCAGCTGTCAAGCGTCTGAATGGTATTACTACCCAAAAATCATCTACATCTCCGTCATCTGACCCGAACCCGAAGGAAAGCCTCGTCCTGACTTCACGTTCGTCGCGGTTGTGAAGGGCAAACTCTACCGTACGTTCAACTATGCGCCGTAGTCTGTGTTCAACACCATTGCTATACATGGATCTAGGATCAACCCTGACTATATACAGATTTCTAGTTAAGGCTCGGGTGGGGGTTGCGGTGCGCACCAACTCGAATGTTATGCCATCCTCTACAGAACGAGAAGCTGCTGCGGCTGTGGAGGATGTACCCGGAATTGAACATGAATAAGGGGGTATATTTTTATTTGAGGAAGGTACTATTGTGGGGATTGTGTCGTAAGACGTAGAGGGTTGGGGCTCTATTATTGGTGGTCTAACAACTGGCGCAATCCTGGCGCAATCCTGGCGCAATCCTGGCACGCTTTGTACCTGACGTGGAGGGCTCTTCGTCATGCCTCCGCTTTGAATTGTCGCGTGCTACAGGTATCATTGGTGTGGACTCGGCAATGGGGATGGAGTCTGTGATCACAACTACACTGTCGTCGGGGTCATCTGTAATATCGATGATGGGGTGCTGTACCTCATCGTCATTCACGGTTCTGTGGGAGAAGAGAAAAACAAGACTGTAGAATATAAGGATCATCACTTAAATATTTATTATATTTTGTAAATGACCCACTTAGGAGTGTGACGTGTTGCAAATGGATTATGTAGAAAAATTCACGTTCACGAGCCCATCCACATATATTATATCTGGCCCTACAGGATGTGATAAAACTGTGTTTATGCTTAAAATCATTAAAGAAAAGGGAGAGTTCTCAAAATTTGTGCATAAAGTTATATGGTGCTACTCGACGTATCAATCAGTGTTCAACGAGTACCACGATGATATTTTGTTCCACAAAGGTGTATATTACGTTAATTCGTTAAAGGGAAATGAACATAGTCATTGTAATTGACGTTCTCATGTTGGAGATGGATAAAACGTTTGCCGAGACATTTACAGTATCCTCCCACCATCTTAACATAAGCGTGTTCTTCATCAATCAGAATCTATTTTTCAAAAATAGATACATGCGCAATGTGTCGTTAAATATACAATATCTAGTCTTATTCGCGCAACATAGAGATGTATCACAAATTGGGGTATTAGCCAATCAAATGTTCCCGAATCAGCGTAAGGAGTTTTTGGAAGTTTATAAAGAAACTACAAGCCAGCGTTACGGATATTTGCTTTAGGGTGCTTCTAAGAATATATTTCCAAACGAGCCTGAAACGGTGTATATTCCAGAATGACAAAGAGGCTAAAGAAATACCATGAATTAATAAAAATCTATCATCGACTGCCCTGGGCAATGCAACAGATGTTTGCTAAAAATATTGCAATGTATCAATGAAACCCCCTCAGAAGGCTCGCCTACGCCATTACAAGAACATAATACGTGCACTCGCTCGTAAAAGTCAAACTGTGGGGAAGAAAAAACGAATTATTGTACAAAAAGGAGGGTCATTCCTCCCCATCTTATTTTCAGTTTTGGGTCCTTTACTGAGTACATTAATATAATGAAGAAAGTGGTAGTGATTCCACACGAGGTGTATGCTTCACTGCAAAGTTCAAAGAATCCAGACACGGTTCTAGAACCCCGTAAAAGCAGGCTTAAAAGAATGGAAAGCGAATTGTTAGCCCTATTAAACAGTGAAAAAGCACCTGATGAGAAAAGAATCTTATACCAAGAAGCTCTGCAGAAATTTCTTCACGAGTACGAAAATTATGAGAATCCGACAGATTCCCGTGGTTATTAGGCACAGCACGGACAACGATGGGCATGATGACATAGGGCCTGTGTCCGACGATAGAGCTGACCAACCAAAGATTAACGGGTCGGCCACACAACATATCGAGCATGTATTAAAAAGCACCTTCCCACATACATTGAGGAATAAAGGTTTAAGTCTTTATAATCTATTGAATGAGGATCCCAACATACAATGGACCGATACAGGTGAGATCATTGTGGAAGGAGCAAAGGTACAGGGATCGAATATCGTAGACATCGTCCATGATCTGGTGAGAAAGTGGGATAGGCCCTCACCATCAGATGGAAGCATATTAAAGCAAGACTACAACAAATAAATGTCCCCAAAACAATGATAGGAAATCTGAACAGGTTAAAAGACTTGGAACATGCATCGCACGTGACACAATTGAAAACGCCATCACCCCCAGTGGTAACACCTCTGAAGAGGAGACAGAAGAGGATAAACAACGATCAACCCTACCCACGTGCCTCTAAAATACGCAAATGGCGAACATATTAAGAAGACGCTATTATGATATTTCTACCCCAGCCTCCTACGGAGGCGTAGATAGACTGTACAGAAGTGTTTACAATGATGGATTAAGGAAAAGAGATGTTGAGAGTTTTTTGCGGGAGCAGGACGCTTATACACTTCATAAGCCTGTGAGAAAAACGTTTAAAACACCCAAGACAACAGCTGCTTCGATTGACTCTATTTGGCAAGCAGATTTAACAGACATGCAAAGATATTCATTGTATAACGATGGTTACCGCTACATTAGGGTGTGTCAATTTTAGTAAAGTCAACAATTCAAAAACTACTAATGCTCAAATGATGTCATATTATCTAGCAAACTTAGAAATACCTTTAGTGTTGTTTAAAAAAGCCATTTACCTACTTATATTTGACCATAAAGGTTTGAAATATAACTAAATATGACTGTAGCATCGTATATGAATGTGCCATTGATATGTGTGGTCAACTTTGGTTATTTTTTGTGTGCAGTATGGTTTCTAAGTTTCACATAGTCACAAATGCTGGAGTTTTTATTGTGAATGCATGTGTTTTCCCTCCTTTTTGACAATTTTGATTACTTCGGAATGTAAATATTGTGTAATTCAAATTATTCGAAATGTTATGTGTGAGTGACAGTGTGACCCAAACTTTCTGTATATTTTGATATGATAGATATATGAAATTGTCATTACTTTGAATAATTAAGTCTTGTACCTATAACAACACAACCTTTTATCTGAGCTTATAGGAAGATATTAAGAATTTCAATTAACTTAATTTTATGTAATCATAATCAGTAGGCCTATCCAAATTTCAATGACATTTCTTTTGTTCACAGGTCCAAAGGATGAGTCAGAAAGAAATCAGAACCCGAAGCAAATCAAGTTGTCACCTAAGTCATTTAGTCGGGACTGGGAGGGAACTTCCCCCTACTGAGCTGCCCACAGCCAGAGATCTGCTGAGGTATGGTTTGTTGAGGAGAGAGATGAGTGAGGAAGACAGGATGAATTACCCAGTTAATGACCTGATTAACAATGGCATTGTTCCAGTGCTACTGGCTCAGTGGAGAAAGGCCAACGCTCTATTCACAGGACTTGTAATTAACACTGAGGTCAGGATAAGGGCTAAAGTGAAGGCACTGTGGGATGAAGCAGTGAAGGTTTCCATTGGCAATGTGAAGCTAGAGGTCAAAGGTAGGTTCATGATGAAACTGGACAAATTGGTGGACATCCTGACCTGTCACTGTGTGATCAGGAGCTGCAGTGAGCTTGGGCGCAACCCTGTCTGCAACAGTGAGGTTCACATTGCAGCTGCAGGAGCGAGCAGAAGATACCAGTGCAGGAGCTTGCCTTCATTAAAGGTCAGAGAGAAAAGGTGGACAGTGTGGGGGCACACCAGATGGGTCTAGCTGATCACCCTGAGACCAGGAGACAGGAAGCAGTGCTGCAGAGACAGGAGCAGAGAAGGAAGGCCGAGGAGAAGAGGAGGAGGAAGGCAGAGGAGTTGAGGGAGGAGTCACTGCTGGAGATGGAGTTGGAGGAGACTGGAGATATACTGGAGGAGGCAGGGAGGAGAGAAGAGGACGAAGACTTCATACCAGAGGCTGCGACAACTTCTTCCTTGCCTGTGGCTAAGAAGAAGAAATACAACACTGAAGATATCACCAACATAGCTCTGGCTAGCTTGAGACATCACACTGGGCTGAAGAGAGTGCAGAGATTGCCACTGCTGCCTGGACTGATGCTGGTCTTATCACAGAGATTGACACAGCATTGGTGATTGACCACAACAAGGTGAGGAGGGCTCAGAAGAGACTGACTAAGGAGCCGGTCAAGAAGTTTGATGAAGAGATTAGGGAAAAATGGCATCGCCTGTATCATTTTGATAGGAAAAGAGATGTCACCAAAGTGATGATGGAAGCTGAGGGCAGTGACAGGCAGTTTCCTGGCCTCATTAAGGAAGAACACTACACAGTGTGCAATGAACCAGGTGGGAAATATTTGTGGCATTTTGTACCAGAGGAAGCTGCAGAGGAGAGAAGTCATGCTGAGGTCATTCCTGATCATCTGGTGAACTGGCTAAGAGAGAGAGGAGCAGACCAGACCCTTTTGGCCATAGGAGGTGACAGTACTAATGTGAATACTGGCTGGGAGGGAGGAGTAATGCATTATGTGGAGGCCAAGCTTAGCAGGAAGTTGGTGTGGATTGTCTGTGACTTGCACACTGGGGAGCTGAGTCTCAGACACCTGGTGAATGCACTGGATGGCAAGACATTGAGCAACAACAAATGGTCTGGGTCCCTAGGGAAGATGTTAGACACTGCCACTGAGCTGGAGATCAACCCAAGCTTCACGAGGATTACTGTTGGTCCTCCTCTACCCCATCTCAGTCAGGAGGTAGTCAAGGACCTCAGCACAGACCAATCATATGGCTACAGAATCATCACTGCCATCAGATCGGGAGAGGTACCTCAGGGTCTAGCTCTCCTGGAGATTGGGCCAGTCTGTCACAGTAGGTGGGTCACCACGGCTCTAAGGTTCTGCAGATTGTGGATTTCCAAACATGGGCTGAAAGGTAAGAACCTGAAGAATCTGAGGATAATTGTGGAATTCATAGTGGGAGTCTACATGCCAAATTGGTTCAACATCAAGTTAAATCACAGCTGGGTGGAAGGTCCCAGGCATGTACTGTACCAGCTGGAGCTGCTCAGAAGTCAGAGGAAGGAGGTGATAGGAATAGTGATGCCTACAGTGAAGAGATCAGCCTGGTATGCACACTCTGAGGCTGTGCTCCAGGCCATGTTGTGCAGTGAGGTGGAGGAGGAGAGGAGGGAGGCAGTGAAGAGGACACTGGAAATCAGAGGTGAAGCAGATGAGGACACACAGGTAGGAGACTGCAGTGTCAGACCCAGGAAGACTCCTGACATCAACCTAGATGCCACCAAACTCTCGGAACTTATTGATTGGAACTCTGGCGTGACTGAGCCTCCTCTGACCTGCTCCCTCACCACTGCTGCAATCAAAGAGTTTCTGGATAGACCAATGGAAGTTCCTGCATGGCCCTCACACACACAGTCAGTAGAGAGGTGTGTAAGGATGACAACTGAAACAGCACAACATATTTATTCACAAGAGAGGAGGGAGGCGTACATCAGTGGCCAGGTGGCCAGTAGGGAGTTCATGTCCAGGAACAAGAGCAAGGCAGACATGGCATCCTTGGCAAAGTTCAAGAAACCTATCTATATTTCTAAGTTTTAATATTGAAATACAACCAAAATGTCTTTAGTTGTATGTAATGTATGTAAAATGTAGTTATATACAATAAAAAAATACTTGCAAAAATTGCTGATTTTTTGTAAACTTCAAATATAAGTAGCTAGGAGTGGTCAAATCTGGATTTTAAAGCCATATTTTGATTTAGCACATAAAAATGCATCATTTGGTCACTAGTAGTCTTTGAAAATCTAAGGATTTCACTTTGCTTCCTAAAACTGACACACCCTACCGCTACATCCTATTCATAATATATGTATTCTCTAGATAGCTGTGGCTAATTTCTCTGAAAAACAAATCGCCTGAAACAGTTGCTAAAGCCACCAAAACGTTGACGTTGAAAGAAAACAGGGTTCCTGGCTGTATTTGTACTGATATGGGGAAAGAATTTATAGGCCGAGCTTTCCAGAACATGTTGACAGAGTCTGATATCAGCTACTACACTACCAATTCTATACATAAGGCATCTTTAGCTGAAAGAGTTCAACGTACCATAAAGGAACGCATGCACCGCTATTTTACACATAAAAACACATACAGATTTCTAGACATTCTGGGATCATTGGCCTCATTCTCCAACCGCTCACACCATCGCACGATTGGGACAACACCTAACGAGATTTTAGAAAGAGGTCCGCGCACAGAGCCTGATGTAAGAAGAGATGGAATACCATCACCACACTCTGCGCGTTTCTGGCTAGGATACCCAGAAAGCTTCAACACCTATATAAAAGCTGATGCAATAATGAAGCTTAAATAGTATGCAACATGGCGCCTAACCATTTCTACGTCACACTCCCGTCCTCCTCGTCCCTGTCTGTACACTCTAACAACACTAGCCAACTTTGTAACAGAACTCCACGAACCCGTTGAATTGGGTCGTGATACGTATGAGGTGGGCATATGCGAAATTCAGCTGAATACCCTTTTTTCAAGTATTGATTATAAAGAACCCGTTTTTACGATTCTTAGAGACTGTAATGAGTGTGAAAAAGCCGGGGTAACTCGGGATGAAACCATGCGTACCGCCCTGACTCGGGATGCACGGTATTACAGTACAGAAGTAACACTAGGACCGGGTCACTATGGTGCGGTCGAGGATGTTGTGAGAGACTTAAACGTAAGTTTAAAAAGCTCAAATCTTACGGGCGATTTAGTATATGAAATCGTAAACAATGATCCCCATGCATGTACTGTGGCCCTAAAATCGCAGGCTAACCGAAATATCAAAGACCAAAGAGTGTTCAAAATTATGACCGATGGACGATATCGATCAGTCATCCAAAGAGATACATTTCACGAGCACAACATTTGTCCAGCCTAATGTATCAGTTGAAATTGGAGAAAATGGTTGATGGCTATAAACCCCCAGACATGTGCTATATTTACAGCAATATAGTGGAGCACCAGTTTGTTGGGGATACCCAGGCACTCCTGCTGCGTATAGCGCACATCCCCAACCATAGAGGAAGGAGTTTGAGTATTACGTATAACAGGCCCCATTATGTGAATATCACAGCTAATCTAATAACCAATATCTCAATATATAAGAACGATTGAAGGAAAAATTTCTCATTCGGTAACGGAGCTTAACAGTGAAGCTGCACTTTCGACGCACTGAGTTATAATGGCTAGAGAACCTTTCACAGTCTATCAAGGTATGATATACCAGCGTGGGAGTGGTCTTGGATCCATTTTTTCAACCATACTACGTACGGCTGTCCCCCTTGCTGAAGAGGGATGCCAGATATCTCGGAAGGAAAGCGCTACAATTAGGTCTTAACACGGCAAAAGACATATTGGCTGGGGCTAAACTTAAAGAAGCTCTAAAAAGACACTTAAAGCGTACACGGGACGAAATCGTCAAAGATGCAAAGAGAAAAATGCGTGGTGGTGGGAAGAAGAAGGCTGTCCGGAAGAAGGGTTACAACCACGTGGCATTAAACGTAAAAGGATATAAAAAAAGTGTTCTAAGCGAATGAAACCTATGGTTGACCATATTTTTTATTGATATAAGCTAAGGACATTGACCTCATGAATCATAGTTTGTTTACTACTTGTCGCGAGAGGAGGCAGTATTTCTAACTCGTCATGGCACGCTGTCCCTCTTTGACATGCCTCCAACTCAAGTTTCTATTGAACACAGCGACTTTATTACAATTAACCCTTTAAACACAATTAGTTCCCCGAGTGCCCCTATAGAATTCGTGATACCCAGCTCAGGCCCTTACTTTTTTTACCCAAGCTGTGTGCACATGTACGCTAAACTACGTATAGCCCATTCTGATGGAACGGACTGCGATGACAAATATGCTGTATACCCTGAACTTTCTGCACTCCTTATTCAACCAGTGTGACGTATATTTAAATCAGGTCAACATATCGGCAGGAACGGGGTACTACCACCTACGATCCTATCAAAAAAGCGAGGATACCTTTTTAAGTGCCGAGGGCTATTATCAAGCTAAAGACGAAAGTAGTATAAAGGACAAATTTAAAATTCTAAAAAGATATATGAGTGTTTTGGACGCCTGCATCCAGACTTCACATTCCATGAGAAGTTGCTTGTGAATGGGGTGGATATGAAAATAAAGCTCACCCGCACGAATTCTGAGATCTGTTTAAATCGGGGAACTGATCAAGAAGAGGGAGAAAAACCCGTTGTGATTCACATTATGGAGACATACCTCCGCGTACGGCGAGTGAAACTGAGTTTACCTAAACAAATAGAAATTAAGAAAAATTTACTACACGCCACAGTAAAATATCCAATTAACAGAGCACAGATCAAACTATACATGGTGCCAGCAGGGTTGGCTTCGAAACAGATAGAAAACATCGCCCTGGGAAATCTACCTAAAAGGATATTAATTGGAATGCAGGACCATGCTTCGGTGAATGGAAAATATAAAAAGAGTGCCTTTAAATTCAAGAATTTCGGCCTTAAAAATATAACTCTATACGTCAATGGCGTTGCGTTGGGCGGGCTATGGATATGGATTATTCATCAGACGCTGTGTTCCCGTTTTGCGCGAGAGCATATGGTAATCTGGGCCATATTGCAGGTGCTTGTGATGACTCGGGATTGGGATAACGCAGAAAGAATTCATCGATCAATTTAACCTTTATCCGTTTGACATCACACCTGACTTATCTGCTAGTGTAAATACACACTTAAGTCCACAACAAAGTGGAAACATCTCAGTCAGATTGGAATTCGCCAAGCCTATAGACGCGCCTGTAAGTGTACTAGTATACCTCGAGTCACAAGCCCTAATAGAAGTTGACAGATTTAGGAGCGTTGTCACTGACTTTTAAAATGGATGCGAATACACTTCAGAGAGTAATGAATAGTGAACGAATCACACGTTCCAAATTTATCGGTGTGTTTGCGAAGAATGAAACATTGAAATTGCCAACTACGAGAGATTGCGGTAGCCTTATTGTGAACACAGATGTTATTGGTAGTGAAGGGATTCATTGGTTTGCAATCTATTTTAAAAATAGGGACCGCATGTATTATTTTGATTCACTCGGTACTCAGCCCTGGAGTGACCCTGTTATTGTAAAATTTCTCGAGCAGATGCATATCCCCGAAGTTGTATGAAATCCCTTCCGGCTACAAGGATATTTTAGTAATACTTGTGGGATGTACTGCCTTTCATTTCTCATGCATATGTCACGTGGTAAGGAATTTATAATTTTTTTAAAAATTATTCGACCCATGTCACACTCAACGAAACGATGAAATGGTATGCAGACAGATAAAAAGCCGTATTCCGATTGTGCGCACTCGTTGTATAGTATGATGTTTTGTTCGTGTGTATATATATACAGGGTGTCCCAAAAAAACTATATACTCTTTATAGCATCATATATTTTACAATTTAAAAAAACCCAAACAATATATTGTTATAGCAATTGCCAATGAAAGGTAAATTAGTAATCTAAGTGATCAAAATGTTATTGCGAGTTGTTTGCATATAAAATTTAATTAACTATGCCAAGTGCTCAAAATGTTCTCTGGCGGCATGAATGCACTTTTGAATGCGTCGACTAAGCCTGGCCTTGTTTTATCAAAGGCCTTGTAATGGCGAAGCCTGTGGACCGAACGTAGTCTAGTCACTCACTAGCTTGCTTCGGACTTAGCCTACGCACTCATTCCACGATACAAACTCTACAGCATTCAACTTTATTCAGTTCAGCAAAGGAACCCATGTTGCGAAAAAGTGTTCTGAAATGGTATTGGAAATTTGAGAATGTGTCCGAAGTCCAGCGGCAATGGATCCGGGAATTTGGTACAAAGCCACCGACACGTCTCGCCATTACAAGCATCCGTGACAAGTTTGAGGCAGAGGGATCTGCTCAAGATATGCACAAGCGAAGATCTGGACGACGCAAATCAAGTGCGAGTGATGAAAACTCCGTTTTAGTGTTGCAAAAATTTAATCGATCACCACAGAAATCAGTTAGGCAATGCGCCCGTGAGACCGGAATCAGCAAATCAGGTGTTCACCGGATTTTAAAGTCGGCAAAATGGAAAAGCTACATTCCAAGTCTGTTACACGCCATGACTGAAGATGACCCTGATCGCAGACTCGAATTTTATGAATGGTTTCAGTCAATGGAAGCCGAAGACGTACAGTTTGCCAACAAAATCGTGTGGTCTGATGAAGCTACCTTCAAGCTGAATGTCACAGTAAATCGACACAACTGCAGGTACTGGTCACTTGATAATCCACACGTTTATGTGGATAAACATGTTAATTTATCAGGATTAACAGCATGGTGTGGTTTATCATCCAGGGGTTTGGTTGGACCATTTTTCTTTAATGAGACAGTTACCGGTGCCGCATATCTCGACATGCTGCGGACAGAAATTATACCTGCAGTTCGGAAGTTGTTTGGAAACGACGACTTTTACTTCCAACAAGATGGAGCCCCCCTCATTATCATTGTGATGTCAGAAGGTACCTCGATGAAACGACGTTGCCTAACCGTTGGATAGGACGAAGAGGAAGCGTTGAGTATCCTCCACGTTCACCGGACTTGACTCCACTTGATTTTTACTTGTGGGGCTACCTGAAGGATGCAGTTTATGGTACAAGACCTGCAACACTCGAACACCTTAAGGATGCAATTGGGGAAAAGTGCGGGACCATCACAGCATCCGCATTAGTCCATGTCTGCGAATCAGTTAGTCGACGCATTCAAAAGTGCATTCATGCCGCCGGAGAACATTTTGAGCACTTGGCGTAGTTAACTAAATTTTATATGCAAACAACTCACTATAACATTTTGATCACTTAGATTACTAATTTACCTTTCATTGGCAATTGCTATAACAATATATTGTTGTTTTTTTTTAATTATAAAATATATGATGCTATAAAGAGTATATAGTTTTTTTTGGGACACCCTATATTTGTATCCAATAATGTTAGTTTGTATATTCCATAGCTTATTTAAGATGGTTATTGTACTAAAAACATGATTTCTTTCATTTAATAAATTGATGAAAATACAGTCTTCCCCGAAAAAAAAGATCGAAACAAAAAAATACTTACATTATTTCGTTAATGAAGTGACAATCGTTGAGTTGACTGCTCGGTAAATCTTCTACCTCCATATTCAGATCCACGACATGCGTTTCTTCAAAACGAAAAGATTGTATAACACGTGTCAAATCCTCATCGGACCTTAAAGGAGAAAGAATAATTAATTAGTTCATACTGAATCTTTTTTAATAAAAACCCAATTGTTTAAAACATATGCAGAGTATACATATAGTAAGAGTATTACACTGTGAAGATATCTTTGAACCGCTCAAAGAAGTTTCTTTACGAGAAAATGCCGAATAACATTTATTATGGAATTTATAAAATTATTTAAAACATGCAAAGGATTGCTATAAAAAAATTCAACGAATCAAAACAGGACTTTAGCATAATATTAATTGCAAACTAATCTATAATTGCGGATACCTACTATTTAAATGAAGCATTTATAATGCGATGAGATGCATTACTACAACCCTTCATATATGTGATGAAATAATCCAGAACAGTGCTCTTTTTCCTAATGACAGTCACACTAAATAAATAACCCGTTCGCGAATAATTGGCTACAAAAAATAAAATTACAGGCACATAATTACTTACATTTCTACGGCAGTCCCTTGCGTCGGATCGTAAGGAGCGCCATTGCAAATATCAATGGTTTGCGTTGGAAATAATCCATCCCGGTCGGCTGCGTTAAAAAGAGTAATTGTAGACACCGCTGCAATGTCTCCATCTTGATATAAATCCAGTAAATTGTAAAGTTCTTGACTCATGACGGAGGGGATGTTTATTCACTGGTGAAAACGATTGTTGTAAGTTCCAGCTGAAAATGTTTACTTTTATATGCATGATCCCCAAGCACCACCCCTAAAAGACTAATAGGCGGTTCGTAAGTTTGATGATTGGTTGCCAATGTAACTGGGCGGGGTTGTGTTAAATTTGTGTACCAATCGTAACACCGATATAACGGGTCCACGCTTTGGACGTCCTAATTGGTCTACTAATGGTGTCTTTATCTTCTCTCCGTAGATTTAATGCTCACATTTCAAGGTGTATTGCCACTTGCAATCTCTACCACGATGGTTTCAAATATTTGCATTTATATTTGCGCCCATACTATTCTCGGTTTTCTCATTTTAGAACCCACCTCTTTATCCAATATCCCTCACGACAATATTTTACATTATTATTATTTGCGGTCATACTATTCGATCCTCAACTTTGATTCATCTATTCGGCTTGACTTTCTACTTGCCAATTCTCGCGTAGGAGTGTGATTAAATTGTGTTTAGTTCGTGAAAATGAGTGTCTGGTTGGGCTGGTAGATAACTGAGCACCCTCGGTATCCTAGTGGTTAAGACGCTGGGGTGCTGATCGGAGGTTAAGAGATTGAGTCCGGATGGTGACATTGTAATTTCTTGGTACATACAATCCACGATGAGCCGGGTGTACCTATGTGAGGTGGAGAGTAAGAGAAGCTAACTCACTACTTCATCAGATCAACTCGAGAGGAGGGGCGATAAGCTTAATCTTCGTGAAATAAAGAATCATCGCACGTAATAATAATAATAATAATAATAATAAACTCTTCCATTTTTTAATTTTCATTCATTCATTTAATTTCATTTCAATAACAGAGACAATGTAAAGTTTTAACACAACTATGAAGAATTACACGCAAATTACACGCAAAGAAAAATAAAATGTAAAATAGATTTATTATATAAAATGAATGTCTGGTTGGGCTGGTAGATAAATGGGCACCCTAGGTATCCTAGTGATTAAGACGCTGGGGTGTTGATCGGAGGTTGAGAGATCGAGTCCGGGCGACGACATTGTAATTTCAGCCGCCCGTGCTGGAGCGTAGTTCGGATTCAACTTTAAACTGTAGGTCCAAGGCGGGTGACAAGCTTGATCTTTGTCAAAATGAACAATCCGGGGAGAAGGAAAACGGATTTAGCTTATTACTACTACTGTAATTTGCCCCACCCTATATATATATATATATATATTGTTGCATATGGAAATATGATAAGGAAATTCATTACTTAATCAAAGGCTAATTTAGCCTATAAATAATTTGTTCATGAAAAACAATCACGTGATGCTTACATATATATAATACAATTTAAGATCATTAGTAATTACAATATTGAAAACAATAAATAGGAGTCGAGAAAGGTTCTCTCTGTGTGGTATTGGACGGATTTCGGTCAAATGGACCTTTGCGGTCAACTTTTTGACCGACGCTTCACCTGTTTCGAGTTTATACCGTTAGATCTTCTGCCTTTCCTCGAATAAAAAGAGAAATTGTTTTAACGAATGCCTTCCTTGTCTTTCGAATTATAGGTAAAATTAATCTTATTCTTGTAGAATATTTAAAATGTTTATTGTCAATTTTAGTATACTGTAAACTTTTAAAGAATAAATGAATATTAAGATGAACGAAAAAAAATGTACGAAATTAAGAAGACATCTTATATATATATATATATATATATATATATATATATATATATATATATATATATATAGAGAGAGAGAGAGAGAGAGAGAGAGAGAGGAATGACAAAAGTAAATAGACACTTTCGGTTTGGCTTTAGAGTAAATCACTGTACTGACATGTGCTTTTATATGCTAAAGGCAACCGTTCTAAAGTACAAGATGTCAAGTAGCAATGTTTTTGAACCACCTTAGACCTACAGTGTAGACGAGAAATCCGTAACATGGTACGGATTCCATCACTAAATTTTTATTTTATTTTATTCGTGTTGCAAATAGTAAGAAAAATGCGTGGTGATGGATGCTTGCTTGCTTACTTTCATATGGGGAGTTGGCTAAAATTTGGGAGACTGAACAAAGAAACGGGAAGTTTGTTAAAATTTTATTGTTTAATGTAAAAGTATATATAGACTACTCATTTAATTTTTTTATAAATTTCTTTGATTTCGTTGAAATTTATTTATAAAAATATAGAAGGTGTATAGAAAGGATTGTCAAAAGTAAATAGACACTTTTGGTAATTTACTTATTTATTATCTTACTAAAAAAAATAAAATTGGGATTCGTTTAAATAATTAGTTCGCTTGCTGAACAAATTTAAGGAGAAAGTCGCTCTTGCCTTTAATAAATACAGTAAGTAATTAAATTAAATGGTGCTGCCTGGCAACTCACCCTAATAAGGTACACCTGAACATAATTAAAATATGTATAGGTATCTGGCAACTCACATCCCTCTATATAACAGCTGCTGGGTCCCTAGACGCTCATTATGTGATGGACTCCAATGGAATAAAGAACTCTCTCCTTCTTAGGTTAAGGTTTAGGTTAGGTTTCCCTTTCGGGGTGAAGACATCCCACCTTCTCCCCCAAAGACCCTCCTCCTTCTCCTTTCTCTCCCTCTCTTAGGTTAAGGTTACCCCTTTGGGGGAGGTCATCCTCCCTTCTCTCCCCAAAGCTCCCTCCCTCCCCCTTTGCAGCATTGATCCCTTCCCCCCTTTGCAGCATTGATTTGTTGCATACCCCCTTCATTGCATAACCCCCTCCCCCTTCATTGCATAACCCCCTCCCCCTTCACTACATAACCCCTCCCCCTTTGTTGCATAACATCTTGAAACATTGATCAACATTGCATTGCAACATTCCTGCACTCTCCCATTTTGCGGTCATACTATTCTTCACACACACATTGATTAGGTCCCGAGGTTGTGCACCTGGGTGTTAATAAATTAAATAATTAATTTTAAAAAATTAAATGACGTCATGAAGATCATTACGTCATTACGTGATATATATATATATATATATATATATAATCTCGAAACCTATGGTAAAATTATTGAATACCCGGTTAGGTTCATTGAATGCTAGGTTAGGTCATCTGTACGCCCTTGACGATTGGTTAGGTTAAGTCGTGATATTTTCGTTAGCTTTAACGAAAATATCACGACTTAACTTAACCAATCGTCAAGGACGTACAATTAACCTACCCGGGCATTCAATTAACCTACCAGGGCATTCAATTAATCTAATCGGGCATTCAGTTGACCTAACCGGGCGTTTAATTAACCTAATCGGGCATTCAGTTTACCTAACCGGGCATATATATATATATATATATATATATATATATATATATGCCCGGTTAGGTAAACTGATATATAGCGTTCAACATCCCCCCGGCAACAACGGGTCGCTCCGCTAGTATATATATAATTTCAACACTTCTTGAAATCCTTTTGGAAATATATCATTAAATTTATTAAATATTAGATCTAGCGCCTCGGTGGTGTAGTGGTTAGCGTCGCTGACTACGAATATATCGGCCCCGGGTTCGAGACCCGACGACGGCAGCCGGCGCGCAGCAAAACCCAGCTGTTCATCCTTCCACACAATAAAGAAAGTGGTTGGTAGATAAGTGGGTACCCTGGGTGGCCTAGTGGTTAAGGCGCTGGGCTGCTGATGGGGCGCGGTTCCGATTCCACGTTAAACTGTAGGTCTAAGGTGGAATGAAAAGCTTAACCTTCGTCAGAATGAACAATTCGGGCGGAAGCTAACCAAAGGTTATATTAAATTTTACTTTTTCATCACAATAAGACCAATCTTCACTTCTTTTTCTTGTATATTTTAGCATTTCACCTCTTTTGGACCACTGGGTCGAATTTGTACTGTTTCCAATACACGCGCTCATAACTTAACCTTACAAAAGCTTCGGTCATTAAGAGGTTAAAATTCTAAAATTTGTTTTACCGACATTTAAAAAGAAGTTTGTTAGTGATCTGCCAATTCAGTACTAATGGTATTTTTTATAAATTATTTACATTTTTACAAGAAAAGGAAATGTTGTATCTTTTACATTCGAATATAGGTTTCTTTATCTTGGTGTGTGTATGTGTGAGAAAAGGGGCGTGTCTAGGATGGCCAGTATTTGATGAAAAAGCGGAGGTCAAGAAGAAGGCTTTTGAGGTTTTTGAAAATGTCAGTGCTTTTTGCGTAGACTTTTTGAAAGCAGAATCAAAGAGAGAGAAGTATTTTAACAAGAAGTCTTTGAGCGAAGTAATACTACCATTCTATGTTATCGAAAGCATGGATGCCATTCTGCCTATACTATCATCTATGTATCTAATTTACATTGATAATGGGATGGAAAAAAATCATCTTTGCGTAATATTAAATGTCATCCATACAATCAATGATACACGCTCTGGGCCTCTATAATTAACA
The DNA here is from genome assembly GCA_023014485.1 of Bathynomus jamesi. Classification (NCBI taxonomy): domain Eukaryota; kingdom Metazoa; phylum Arthropoda; class Malacostraca; order Isopoda; family Cirolanidae; genus Bathynomus; species Bathynomus jamesi. The sequence goes on along the minus strand of JAJOZX010001538.1, from coordinate 171,405 downwards.
TTCAGCTGAGTAATCGTCCTTCTAGATAATTTTCGCAATTTTATCAAATCGTTGCTGATTATTTAACAAAGTTATTTTCATGTTTTCGATAATGTCAATTTGAAACACCCCTTTTTTTTTTTAAATGAATAAACTTATTTTTATACAGGGTGTCTCAAAAGTCATTATCTATTTTGAAAAATAATGGGAATTACGAAAAAACTGGTTTAAGACATGAAAAATATATTTATTTCAAAGTAAGTGCCACAAAGAATTAGTGCTATTATTTATCTGTCTCCACATGGCGACCATCAGTGTCTCTACAGAGCTCAAAGCGATAAGTTGTTTCCCGGAACACACTTTCCAGCATTTGAGGTGTTATTTTCTGAACTGCATCGGTAATACGATTTCGAAGTTCGGCTACATCACTAATTCTTCTACCAGTGTACACCTTAGAGTTAATGAAACCCCAGACGAAAAAATCTAATGGTGTTAAATCGGGTGAACGTGTTGCCCATGGTTGTGTTCCTCCACGACCAATCCAGCGACCGGGGAAGCGTCTGTCAAGATAATCACGTACAATTATTGCATAATGGCACGGTGCTCCATCCTGCTGAAAAACTACTGTGTCAAGAATGCCATCTGTAAGAAGTTGAGGTTCGAGGAATTGTTCAAGCATGTCAAGATAAATTTATAAATTACACAAAATTCGAAATAAACCAATTAACTTTTTTTAAATACACAAATTTGCACCAGAAGTACATATCTTTATGCCAGCATAGCATTTTTTAAAAAAACATCTAATGTCACCGAAATAGATAGTGACTTTTGAGACACCCTGTATTTTTCAAAAATAAATGTATTTCTTTTATTCATTTCTGTATTTATTTATTTCGAAAATTCTTCAGACTCTTTCTGATGAAAGTATAAATACTCAACTTTTTTAAATAAATGTTATTGGACTTTCTTGTAAAACACGTTGCTCAAATAATGAAACTTCAGTGCACATTTACTGTACAGTATAATGCAATTGTCTTTGCCCGGCCAAAAAAGGTTTCTAGCGTTTCGGACGTGTTCTATAAGATGTCGGTGATTGGTTGACGCATGACGCAGTTAACCAATAAGTGACACACACACACACACACACAGACATATATATACAGGGTGAGTCAAAAGTAGCCCGATTTCTGTTTTTTCGGCTGTCAGATTCTTTCTGGGAAGTCATGAAAATTGCAAGTAAAACAGCTTGGTACAGTTCCGTAATAATTTTCCCCCGAATAGATGGTTAGATAAACATGTCATTCATTTATTTCTACCTTCTGTTATATATATATATATATATATAACTCGGAATGGTCCCCTGAGAAACTTTTATGTTACACTCAGACCGTGCATGGAACAAGGAACTCTTCTGGGAAATTAAATCCGCTATAGTTCGAATAAGTAGTAGTAAATGACTAATACTTATAGTTTTCTTTTTCATGATGGAAGGCCCAACGTGGGCAACGGGTTACTCGCAAAGAGACCCCAAAATATAGGTTCCTTCACCAGCAATCTGCCAAGCAGATAGGATCCAGCTTTGGGACAGGATCAAAGTGTAGCTGTAATCCCTAGATCCTGTCCCAAAGCTGGCTCCTCTCTCCTCGCTCTTTCTTTACTATCACTATTATAACGGATACTGCTCTTCTGAACTCTCTAACTGCATACCTCCCCCTTTAAGGAGAGTACGCAGTACCAGACTTTCAATACATTCTCATTCCTTTTCTGTCAACTCTCTAATGCAAGGATTAATCGGTATTTCAATCTTTCATGTACTCAACCGGTCAATTTTGGAACAACTTCCTGAATCCACTTTCCCCTCGCCTATGACCTCCAATCTTTCGAACGCAGAGTGTCCAGACATTTCGAAAACCTCTTTCGGCTATGAGCGTCACACTACGCCTCTTTTCTCGAAGCAAATTAGTGTCATCATGTAAGAACGTTGTAACAGGCCGCCTTGGCCTGGTGTCATTCACCTAACTCTAAATAAGGACACTAATTTCTTCTCGCGTTAATATAATATCCAAGTCATTATTCAAGTACACATTTATAACATTTCGACTCTTTTCATTCATTTTGTGAACTTTCATTCAACTTGCATTCAAACAACAGCAACATTTATTTGTCACACTCAAATCTCATAACCACCATGAAACTCTTCTCATTGTTTTGTTTAATAAAGGAAGAAAACTCACTCTATTAATTTCCTAATTCATAACTTTATTTGATCTGGAAAGACCTGGTGACCTCGAGCAGAGGCGTCATTTGGGGGGGGGGGGGCGTGAGGGGCGGTCGCCCCCACCCTCAAGCTCACCAGGGGGCCCTCCAAGGCTCTCCAAATGATAGTTTCTTAAAAATAAGGCATCTAATATTTTGTGGATTACCAATATAATGAACTGCTTACAGTTAAAAACTTTTTAGAATAATTTTAATAAAATAATGACAATGAATTATGATATAAAAAATGAAAACTCTCTGTGAGTAACGTCTGACGTCACAGTAAACAAAAAACAAATAATTTGATAGTTAACTGTAAATAACCAGTCTAGCTGATACTATTTAATCATTCTTGTTTATTAATTTGATTATAAATTGCATTGAGTAGCACTTAATAAATTTTGACATGTAAGGGGCAGGGGCCTCTCTCACTGCCTTCTTTGCCCCCGAAGCCAATTGAAATGACGCCCCTGACCTCGAGCCAAAGCAAACACTAACTCAATAAATGAACAACGATCTATCTATCTATCTCTATATATATACACACTATATAATATATATATATATATATATATATATATATATATATATACACAATTATATACATACTGTATACATATATATTAAAATATTAAATATCGGCTTCTCTCTTCAGTTGGTGACATTAATCGATTGTGGGGGACACAAATTGGCTTCGTTAAATGAATTTCAAAGATACTTTTTATTCTTTATCTTATTTCGCATCTCGTATATTTTTATTCATAAGTAATTCACTCGTTTTTTCAAGACGTTCTTGATATTTCAAATTAATATAGTATTCTGAGCTATCTACCACTTTTTCTATATTTTAAAACTAAATACTGGTTTTATATATATATATTTTATTTATTTATTTATTTATATACACACACACACACACACACACAATCATCCTGCATCATAGTTTAGGTGGAAGTAGAAGAGTTAAACATCCTTTTACATAGAGCACCATTCCGCCCATACGCCCATTTCAGGTACGAGCAGCTCGCAGCAGCATTGCCAAGCAGTTTGGGGGGTCAATGTATTGACGAGGCTTTCGTACGTGTTTCATCACTACTGAAAGCAAGAATGTTCCGTGTTAGTCTAATCCAAGAAACGTCCATATCCTTATATAATTTATTGCAATTTTCGTTAGTTTGTATTGCAGACCCCCAAAGTTATTATCAGTCTTGGTGCATGATTCTTCAGGAGCAAGATGCACCGTAAGTTTGTGTTTCTTCCCGAAAGCAGCGCAAATTTACCCGCATCAGTCATAGTTACACTCATACTACCTCAGGCTTGCTCTACACAAATTGTGCCAAAGTATCCGCAATCGCAAACAGTCCGTATACAGACCTGTATTTTGTTAACTCAACAGGGAAAAAAATGTATTTGTAAACTCAAAGTGAATAGAATTTAAAGATTACATCTTACGGTAGAATAACAAAAAAAAATAAAAAATAAAATAAAATTTGGAGAACTTTTAATACCTTACCTTTCCTTGCTTTGCATTCACGATTTCAATATTTTTCGAGTTTACCGCTTTATAATCCAGTTGAGTCCCTTCTTTCTCATTCCCACAAGTATCATTCAGTTTTTTTTATGTAGTTTTACACTTGTCGTAGATTGTTATGTAATTTCCTCTCAATGATACTCTTACAGTCAAGAACACGGAAAACTGGTTTTTTACATTAAAAAAATATACATAATAATAATTAGTAGTAGTAATAATAATTATTCAAAACTAACTGAATTACTAGTAATTCAGTTAGTTGTAATTAATTTCTTTAAAACTCTCTATTATTGCTTCTTGAGGTCTTCACACACACACACACACACACTAAGAAGATTTGAGGACGCAATAATGCGAAGTTGTAAAAAAGTTAATTACAAGTAACTGAATTACTGGTAATTAATTACTTTTCAGTATATAGGGTGAACCAAATGTAGGTGGACAGTAAATGATAACGTTTATTTTGAGAATACATATTTAATTTTTTTGTATACTATAATACAAATAAAATTTAAATAAATTTAGTATAATATTTAATATAATATAACACAAACACCATAGATATAATGACACCATAGTTATAATAAATATAACACAAACCGTATTCAACCTACTGTCCACCTACTTTTGGTTCACCGTGTATAATTACTAATTTAATTTGTTTCGAAAATGTAATAGTTGTAGTAGTAATTAAAATACTTTTTAAAGTCGCTGTAATTTAAGATCAGTTAACTTTAATACTTTCTTTTTACTCTTATTATATTTACATTAAAAAGTAGGAACACTTTTCATTTATGGCCTCAACCTAAAGTAATTTCTTCATTTCATTCGCTGGGTCTAATTGGTAACATTTGAATAGATAATTTTGTTCATACTTATTAATGGATGTAATATGACGCAAAAAGGTTGATACAGTTTTAAATTAAATTGTCTTTCATGAAACTGCCTGCCAGTTAGATTATTGAAGGAAGGGGGGCGCACTAATTTGTTTGTTTACTCAAGGGGTCCGAGAGTGAAAAAGTTTGGAACGATAATAATAATTTGCCCAAGATGCAAATTACCACACGCGTCACTCGTTCGTCAGGTTTCTGGTTGACGAGGTCCATTGTTTTCTTTTAGAAAAAGAAATGTAATAATATCTTTTTAACGTGATTGTGAGACCATCGTTTTTAACCATCGTTTAAGAAACTTCATTCATTCTACTCAGTGTTTGAATAGTTCTTCATTATCGGTCAAAATTTGAAACTATGAAACATCTTTCAGAAAATTTAACGAAAATGGACGCTGAAAATTAATGTTAATTACGTGAAGGGACTCGAACAAATATTGTATTTGAATAAATGGAAGTACTGTACTGCAGTGCGTTAGTAGGCACCCTAATTGGTCTCCTCTTTTTTTTTTCTCAAATTTTATTGTAAAATTTTGGTTGCTCAGTTTGCTGTTACGAAGGAGGTTAAACGATCACACACACACACACACACACACACGCGCGCGCGTGCGAATGAAGTCTATCAGGTAAACTATAATTATAAACACTAACCTGACTAATGAACTTGTTAACTTCGTTTCTCTTCGAGCATTTGACTATCCTTCACCATACATCTTCAGCAGTTTTTAATGTAGGAGTGAATTCTCTCTAATCTCATCCTGTTCTTGTAACTGTCCGACACGCACATTTGGCTCAGAAATGTATCGTGTCTACTTTTGGGATGCAAACTTCTCGTCATCATTTTGGAAGATTTTTTAATTGTTGTGGTATAAAAATAATTTTGAACCTCGAATGCCGTAGACGATACATGAAATGCGCGAGAGAACTTTATATATAATATATATATATATATATATATATATATATATATATATATATAATATTCGTTCTGAAGACTCTTTATGCATGAGAAATAAGTCTAAAAAAGTTACGCTTCTTTTAAACGTTTTTCTCATTTTATAACCAATTTTGTGCGGACAGAAAATAATTCGGATCCCCCCCCCCCCCCACACACACCAAATTCTTTTATAACTTTCTTTGCTTGACTTCAAAGGGATGAAGAAACAAAATCCCTAAAAATCCCCTCAGCCCCTAAATCTCAATAAAAAGTAAAAAAGAAGAGAAAGAGAGGATTTAGTTTTTTACGAGATTTTAGACCAAACTCGAAATTATGAGCTGAATCGTTGATGTCTGAAAATCCCCCAAACTTTAAACTTTCATCTTCGTTATTCTTTAAAAGGATTAGGCGTTAAAAATAGGTTATACGTATAATATACACATGTACGTTATTCATCTTTCTTCTTAACTCTGAATACTAAAATGTTAAGATATATATATATATATATATATAGAGGCGGATATTAGTAGTTATTAGGCTTGCATTTCATCGATAATAAGAATAATGTTTGGGTGTTGTACACCTTTCGTACGTGAAATCCGAGCCACGGGTCGGTACATCATCTGAAGGTAAAAGACGGTCACCCATCCATTTACTTGTTAGATCCAACATAGTTCAACCTCGATTCCATTAATAAAAAATGAGTTTTAGGCAGTTCTTTTTTTCTGGCGGAACGCTCCCGAACAGCGTTCCGGTACCTTTTATTTTCCACATGTGGAAGAAAATTTCATGTTTTTAACTTTATTCTGATTTTTTTTTCTTTTGTTTTGTTACATTACAAAATTTTAGGAAGAGGAAGGACGGTTTTTTCTTTTGGACTGGGATGGTGACGGGGTGGGATGGGATAACGAGTGGCAAAGGTCGTAGAAAATTTATAGCAGAGTTCCAGAACCTTCTTTCCAGAAAAAAGAAAACACTGGTCTTAAGTATTAATGCATTGTGCATAAACAATATTAAAATATTTTTTAAACTATAGGTTGAGTGTATATAAAACACACCCGTTATTATTACGCGGTTTTGATCGTTTGTACATTTTTCAGTTTTCATGTACGAACTTCAACAATAAGTTGATTTCAACTTTACTTCAAGTGTCAAATCACTCATTTGTAGCCAAAGACCGGACAGTCACCCATGACAGTGTATAATAGTCGTACGCATTAGATATTAAGTTTTACTTGGCTATTTGTCATTGGGTCAGACGTTCATTTTACAGTATTACATATAGGTTAGGTTAGGTTTTAATGGGTTAGACTAGATATAAAGGAACTTTGGTCGGGTTAGAGCATTTATATATTACAAAGTGCAACCACAAACTCGTCATTTTTTCAAATAAAATTGGTCATAATAATAATAATAATAATAACAATGATAACAATGATAATTTGTTATTATTGTTAGAAGAGTAGCCCAATTTAAAGAAAATTATATTATCTTTATAGAACTGGTTGGGGTACGGAAGAAAACTACCCGTATTCAGATGTTAAAATTGACCTACACCTATCTGGTCGAGGAGACATAACATCGACACTAAAAAACTAACCTAATCTAACTCACAATAACTTCTCATTTTTATGCAAAGTCGACCAGATATCGTTATCTCAGTTAAAATAATCCTGTGTGTAAAACTGGAAGGAGAAAATTAAGACTGTGCTTAAGTTTTATCGAACCCTGAGTATTTATTTAAAATATGTTACTCATTAAACGCCTTTAATTTCGTAATCTAATCTTTTTTTTATTTATTTATTTAGAAAACAGCATTTATTTTCTACTCAATAATACAATAAATCATTTAATTTAAAATTATTTAACATTTTGTAAACTTTATATTGTATTCAGCAGAGCTGGGCATTTGCGGCATATTTTGCGGTACTGCGGTACTTGCGGTACCACCGCACTACCACCCCGGGCCCCCATAACGCAGTACCGCAAAGGATCGCTGAAAGTACCGCAGTACCGCTACCGCATTCAAATTTCCGCGTACCGGTTTGGTACCGGTTTGGTAGTGCAGCAGTACCGCAGTACCGCAATATGCCGCAAGTGCCCAGCTCTGGTATTCAGTATTATTATTATTGCTGTTATTATTTTTGTTGTCACTATTACTTGCCACTTTCACTATTTTTATGTAGTAAATAAACTAAATGCCATTAATTTTGGCTAAAAAGCCTCCATGCTTTTAACGGCATATTCAGATGAAAGTACTGTGAATATATTAATGTCATATCAAATATCAAAAAGAGTGTAAAGCTTTATTCAGAAAAGAATAAAAGTGACAAAGTTTTGAAAGTGGAAAGTTATATATCTTTAAAGGAGAGATTATTACTGTATCAGTTAAGGAAAAGAGGTATTATTAAAATTCCTTTTAAAGTTAAGTTAATTGACTTGTTTCAAAGATAAAGAAGGGATTTATGCGTTGCATCTACGTCCTTATAATTACAATACAAGAATTATATATATATATATATATATATATATATATATATATATATATAATATATATATATATATATATATATATATATATATACAGGGCGTCCCAAAAAAATGTATACACACTTTAACAGCTGATAGCTCAATTGATGTTTCTTTTCTTTCCAAGTTAAACCCATTAGAATTAATAATGGCAGTCAGACCAAGCTTTGAACAAAGGAAATTCATTCTAAAATGCTACTGGAAGTGTGAAAACGCAGTTGAAGTGCAAAGACAGTTTAGGGGAGTTTCAAACAGATCCACCAACGCGACTTACCATCACTCGAATTAGAGATAAGTTTGAAGCCGATGGAACTGTTCAGAATGTCCACAAGAAGCGTTCCGGAAGACCACGGACATCGACAAGCCCCACAAAGCAAGAAAGAGTACTGGAAACGTATCACCAAAGTCCAAGAAAATCTGTGCGGCAAGCGAGTCGTGAGGTAGGAATTTCAGAATCGTCTGTCCAACGCATTTTGAAGCGCTGTCAATGGAAAAGTTACATTCCAAGATTAGTCCATGCTATTAATGAAGATGATCCGGACCGAAGAGTGGAGTATTGCGAGTGGTACTTGGCACGATGTGGATGTGGATTGGACGAAGGGTTTCGTAGAATACCCTCCGCGTTCACCAGACCTCACACCACTAGACTTTTTTTTATGGGGATACTTAAAAGACAAAGTCTACGCTATAAAACCTGCAACAGTCGCTGAATTGAGAGCAGCCATTGAACGAGAATGCACACAAATACCAAACGAAATGTTTCGTGATGTTTGCGATTCCATTGCTTCGCGTTATCAACAGTGCCTGGACCAGAACGGACGTCAGTTTGAAAACAGGCGTTGACAAAACAATTAAATAATGTCTGTAGATTCTATTACATTTTGAAAATGAAATGTATTTTAATAAACACTGCCTTTATAATTATTTAAAATGTATATACATTTTTTGGGGACGCCCTGTATATATACACACACACACCAATATACATATATATATATATCACACACACACACACACCTATATATACATATATACACACCAATCTTTCACTGTTAGGTGGGACAATGTACTATCCGAGTGTTTTGGCTCCTCTTGCGGGGTGAGACAAGGCTCCTTGCTCTCCCCTATGCTGTTTAATGCGTATATTGACGGATTAATTGCTTCACTTAATGAGGCAACAGTGGGATGTTGTATAGATAACACAAGGATAAATAACTTAATTTATGCCGATGATATGGTGTTAATAAGTCCCTCTGTTAAAGGTCTGGATCGGCTACTAAACGTCTGCGAAGTGTATTCGCAGAAATGATGATATTCTTTTTAATGTTACAAAAACTAAGGTTATGCAATTTCATCCTAAAAGCTGTAATCAGCCAGCTGATATAAGGTTTAAAATGAGTGGTGAAGTAATTGAGGAAGTACAAGAGTTTAAGTATTTGGGTCAAACTATTATCAGCTCCTTGAGTGATGACTCGGATATAAGAAAACAATCTCGAAGCCTGTGTGCTAAAGCGAATATGGCCATAAGGAACTTTCGTTTCTGTACAAGTGAAGCTAAAGACACACTCTTTCGTACTTTCTGCAGTAATATATATGGTCAGCAACTGTGGGTGAATTATAAAAAAGGTTCTGGCAGAACCCTAAATTTGCTGTACAACAGGTCTTTTAGACTCTTACATAAATTACCCCCGAGATGCTCAGCTTCGCAAATGTTTGCTACCCGCAATGTCCCTAGCTTCTTGGAGGTAACAAGACGTGCTCAACACAGTCTAATGCAAAAAATCAACCAACCCGATCATCCAAGCTATCCACGAGTCTTGCCATTTATCCTCTAAGCTATGGACTTCTTGGTACGAAAACGTCTGTCTGTAGCTCCACTTAACTTCGACAGTGCAGTATTATTTCTAATCAATTGTATATATTTCTATCCTTAGTATATGAACTGTCATTGTATTAATAATATTTGTTATATGCACTATAGTCTGCCAATAAACCTTTTCATTTATATATATATATATATATATATTATATATATATATATATATATAATATATATATATATATTGAGGGGTCGCGCGTCTTAAGGTACCTAAGCGCCATTACAGGCGAAAACGTGTTTTTGATGGATATCACTATTTTCACCCTTCCTCTATCGCGTGGTTTGGGTTATAATGACCTTACGACACTAGAAATATGGTTGAAAACCTTATGAAGCGAACTACTTTTTTCACCTCTATCGCCAGACAAAACTTCACCCAAACTTCGGCATAATAAGAAAATAAAAAAATTAAAAATATAAAATATAAAATATGAAAATCTATTCCAAAAACTCAACAACATTTTCATTAGCATACTTAGAACTCTAATTTAGCCAAAAATGAACGTTCTAGCTCAATTAATAACATACTATTGGCAGAATATTGCTGAACTTTGGAGGCGATTTCTAACGAATTTTAATTTTGACGCTTAGGTACCTTAAGACGTGGGACTCCTCAATTACACACACATATATTAATATATATATATTATATATATATATATATATATATATATATAATATATATATATATATTAGGGGCCGACCGATAGTATTCCCAAAGTATCGGTACCGATACCGATACCGATATCTGTCCAAAATATCAAAATAGGATTCAAAGAATGTAATTCATCACATGTACTGTAATTCAAAACATATATTTGAAGAAATGGAATTCACAAAATAAAAGTCATGTAATGGAAACAATATGTAATTCAAAAAGTGTAACTCAATATAACAGTTCACTCAGTAATCAAAATTGAGGAACTTCAGATTTTTGGAGAGGATGATTTGTTCCTCAACGTTGATTGGGGGTGATGTTGGCTCGTTTCGCATTGATAACATCTCCAGCCGTTGAGAAAAGCCGTTCAAAGTCAACTGATCCAGAGGGGCAGCTCATGCACTTCTCAGCAGCTTTGGCAATCTCCGGGAAATCAGCAGAATGTTCTCGCCACTTCGGCGGCGTTTCACGGCAATTGGACCTCCAATACGCTTTCGTTGGGCCCCCTCCATGTGACTGTATCTCTTGTCTCAACAATTCCTTGGCCTTTTCTCGCCTGTCGTCGTCTATCAGCCCAACTTCTTTGAATCGGGGATCAACTGCTGTGGCTAGCAGCAGTTTCTTATTTGAATTATGCCCTCGAAATCTCTGTTCGAGAGAATCGCCCAGCTGACTCTTCAGAATCTTGACACCAGCATCATTTACTGAGCATGCTGCACAGATTCCTTTTGACAGGGATTTGTTTGTAGGTAAAACTTCTGATAAAAGCGAGTTTACCTCACTGATTTTGAGCGTTGCAGTTTTGAAGAGAGCAAGCACGTCAATAAGCTTGACCATAAGCTTCCATTGCGTTGAAGTCAATGTATTTTCCAGGGGCCATTCGACGTCATATTCAATGATAGCTTGCTTTTGGGAAAGGAGTCGCTGCAACATTTCCAGCGTGTAATTCCATCTGGTTGGCACATCTTGAATCAGCTTCAGTTGAGGCAAGTTAAGTCTTCTTTGAATTTGATGTAGGCGCTTCGTCGCTTGCGGAGAGTGCCGAAAATGACCGACGATTTTCCGAGCCGTTGTCAAAAGATTCGCCACATTCGGGAGGTTCAAGCAGCCATCCTTTATCACCAGTTGGAGTGTATGAGCCAAACAACCGAAACTATCCATTCCTGTTTGTCTGAAAGCGGCTCACATGTTAGCTGCATCATCTCTCATGATCATAAAAGTGTCTTCTTCGGACAATCTCCAACTTTGAATCATTTCTTGAACTTTGGCGGAAATTTTTTCTGCTGTATGATCCTCGTTGAAGACAAAGACATTCAACATGATGTTTTTGCGCACGACGTTTGGGCCGACGAAGTGACAGGTCAAGTTTATATATGAGTCACTTGCTCGACTGCTCCATATGTCCGTGGTGAAGGAGAATTTCCTCTTCTCTTCCTTCATTTGTGACATCAATTCTCGAGCTTGCCATTCACCTTGCCTGCCATATCTGGAATAAGGTTCGCCCTGAAAAACTTCTCAGAAGGAATCGTGTACTTCGGATCGTCAGCCTGAAGTAGTCGCCTAAATCCTACCCGTTCGACACATGCGAAGGGCTGACGGTCGATGCAGATCATCTCTGCCACCTTCCGGTTAAGATCAATCTTCTTTCAGTCATTATGAGCGTATGGAATGGATTTGGAAAACGCGACCTTAATGGATTGAGTAGCCGTGGCGGAAGTAGTTCCAGGCATGTCTCCTAGAGAGAAAAAATAAATGTGTATATCTAAGAAAATAATTTTAATACAGAAATATTTATATGTAAAGTTTTATATATTTAATATTTTTTAATAAATAGAAGCTAAGTAAGTTAACAAAGAGAAATAAATTTACTTTAGTTTTATCTTAATTCTGATTGGGGGAAATTATAAACAAATAAAAAACGGCAATTTCAGGGAGACTTTGATATTACAATAAATTCGTAAATCATGTTGAAACTTGAAATCAAACTTTATATATAGCAACTTTTTATATATAGCAACATCTTAGCAACTTTTGGGGCCCTGGGCAGGCTAAAATTTAGGGACCCGAAACATACATTAAAAACAACAAATATTTAGACTTCCTAAATTTTTATTGAATTTGTCATTTTTGGGGCCACTAGGATATTGGGGCTTTGAGCAACTGCGAATTCTCTCTGAGAATGTTTGAAGAATTACTTTACAGATTTTCATGAATCTACTCACCAGAATTAGTAGCAGAAGTTGTACATTGACTCTATTGGCTTCATCAAACTCAGTCTTTTGCTTGTTGATAAGGTGACCCCTCAGGTTCGATGTAGAGAAGGTACTTGCGCTTGTTCCTCCACAAGAGACATGCACCGCACAAATTGCAGATCGCCTGTTTTCCATTAGTGCTTGAAGCAGTGAAGAACTTCCACACAATGCTTGGCATTGTCACTCTCTAAAGCAAAAGCGAATAAATTTATACTAGTAGTTAATAAATTTACAAAAATTTATTACACACTGTTGAACTGATTCACAACTTGCGAACTGAGAAAATGACGCCGCGATGGTTACGGGCTCGCTTTATATAGAGCGGTAATGAGTCATGGAAATTTCTAGAAACGTCGGGATAAATCGCGAACACACACGTAACTTCTCGAGCAGCCGGGGAGTTTCTATTTGGAAAACGCCCGGTTTTTTTATTCTTAGAAACAAAACTATCGGTATCGGTAGCTACTAACCATCGGTATCGGTACTAATACCAATACAACCACCGGTCGATGCCTAAATTATATATATATATATATATATATATATATATATATATATATATATATATATATATATATATATATAACCCCTCCAGTTGTTTCAAATATTAATATTATTGCTCACATAATATCATTATACGAGGGCCACTCAATATATTTTGCCTCACCTTTTTATTTTCTTTCTAAGTTTCCTTGTAAGTTCCAGAAATTTTTTACACAAGTAGTTACATACCTTTTTTTACAAGTTTTCATTTTTCCACGTAGTCTCCATCCTTTTCTACGGCTTTCCTCCACCTCGAAACAAGTGCCTTTATTCTTTGCTGGTAAAACTCCGTTGGGTTCCGCTGGAGCCACCTCTTAACCTCCTCAACAACCTCATAGTCACTCTGAAACTTTCTTCCACGAATAGCATCCTTCATTGGCCCAAACAAATGGAAGTCTGAAGGTGCAAGATCCGGGCTGTATGGAGGGCGGGGTAACACAGTCAAGCGCATTTTTGCGATGGCCTCTCTTGTTTGCAAACTGTTGTGTGGTCTTGCGTTATCATGCAAAAGAAGGACGTCTTCCAGTTTTCTCTCCAATCGAACTCGCTTTATACGTCTCTGGAGTCTCTGTAGGGTAGCAATATATACCTCTGAGTTGATTTTTTGTCCTTTTTTCATAATGTCCACCAGAATCACCCCTTCCATGCACTAGAAGATGGTGGCCATAACCTTTCCTGCAGAGGGAGCCATTTTGAACTTTTTCTTCCGTGGGGAGTCTGCGTGATGCCACTCCATGGATTGGCGTCTTGTTTCAGGTTCAAAGTGGTGTACCCAAGTCTCATCCCCAGTCACAATTCGTGAAAGGAAGTCATCCCCTTCTGTCTCGTATCGAACCAACAACTCAGAAGCAATTTCTTTGCTTTGGGCTTTGTGATCTTCAGTCAGTTGGCGAGGAACAAACCGTGAACACTCTTTTGAGTATCCCAGTTGCTGAATTATCGTATTCACACTTCCTTCACTAATTCCTAGCTCCAGTGATAGCTCCTTGTATATGACGCGCCGATTTGATCGACTGATGCTGTTAGCACGTTGCACAGTGTGAAATGTCACAGCCGATGCCGGACGACCGCTGCGTGGCTCATCATCGAGGCTGGCTCTCTCTCTCTCCGATGATCTCACACGTTTAGACCAGCATCCAACTGTGCTTCGATCAACAACAGCATCTCCGTAAACGTTTTGTAGACATTTGTGAATATTTCCAACTGTTTCGTTCTCTGCGGTTAAGAACTCGATAACAGCTCTCTGTTCACGACGCACATCACCGTCAGACGCCATTTTTGAAACTGCGTTAACGATCGCTTTTATACAAGGACGTTTAAAAGGGGTTTTATACAAGGAGGGGAGGTTCAAACTGGAAAAATCGGGTTATGTGAAGCGCAGAAAGTTCAAACTTACGGCCCAAAAGACATTTCAGCCCCATGGCCTATTATTTAGCTAAGAAAAAATGTGGGGCAAAATATATTGAGTGCCTTTAGTAATTGGTACTATTTTTATTTTTACTATCACTAATACAAGAGTGTTCCTTTTATATATATATATATATATATAAACACTAGTTTGTAACTGAACCAATTTTGCAAACACTTCGATAACTTCTGTTGTCACGTATGTTGATTGCTGTAGAAAGAGCTATAAATTATGATACTGTGAAATAGGGGCGTCCAACCTTTTCAGGTAACTGAGCGCTTCTAAACTTCGGCCAAGAAGAGTTATCTATTTTGTCCTGCCCGTACTCAACTGCCTTCCACCGTTCCCCACTTCCATACCTTACAATTGCAATTCTGTCCTACCGCGTCATTATTTTTGCAATACTAAATTGTAATTAAGGACAAAATTGGAAACTGTTCAAAAAGAGAATGTATTCATAAGTGTCGAGTAAGTTTTAAAATTTTGATAAGAAATTAGGTTCAGTCATGAATTATTATCAAGTTTGTCTACGAGATTGGCGATTGTATTTCAGTTCACTCTCACGCAAAAGGTTCCAGATACAGTCCCCCATCATCCATCATACTTTCATTGTACTGTCCCTTGTAGCGTTTCTCGAAAGAGCTGACATCCTGGTGAAATCTTTCACCTTGTTCTTCTGAGTAGTCTCCCATGTTTTCTTTGAACTCATCAAGGTGGGCGTGTAGTACGTGCAGTTTCAGCGACATCCGGCAGCCCATGCTCCGGTACGTGTCCACAAGTTCGTCAACGATTTCCCTGTAGTTCTCTGCCTTGTGGTTTCCGAGGAAACCTTTGACTAGAGAAACGAAGCTTGTCCAAGCTGCCCGCTCAACCTCAGACAGCTTCTCAGGAAAGCTGTCGGAGTCAATAAGTCGCTTCACCTGAGGGCCCACAAATACTCCTGCTTTGATCTTCGCCTCCGACAACTTCGGGAACAGCTCCTGGATGTGCTTCAAGGCCTCACCCTCTGGATCCAGCTGTTTAACAAACTGCTTAATGATCCCCAATTTGATATGCAGGGGTGGCATCAGCACTTTCATTGGCTCCACCAGCGGCTCTTGCTTCACGTTATGGGCCCCAACCTCATAGCCGGTCCTGAGGGGCCAGTTCCTCTTCTCGTAGTGAAGGGCTGTATTTCGGCTATCCCAGACGCACAGATAGCAAGGGAACTTGGTGAAGCCTCCCTGAAGCCTCATCAAGAAGGCCACCATCTTGAAATCGCCAATGACCTCCCAGCTGAATTGGTCGTACTTCAGTGCACTCAGCAGGATTTTGACGTTCTGGTACTCTTCTTTCATGTGCACTGAATGAGCCAGAGGAATCGAGGGCCACTGATTTGTGTTGTGCAGTAAAACAGCCTTGAGGCTTTTAGATGAACTGTCGATGAAGAGCCGCCAGTCAGAGGTGTTGCAGAGGTGGCCTTTCACCGGCCACCCGGCGTCGACGGCGCGCAGCAGATGACGCACCTTGCTCCTCCTCGGAATCATCATAGCTTGCTTCTTCTGCTGGACAAGATTGATCTCTCAAGGGAGGCTGTGGCACAGGTAGGTCCGTCGCGTTATGGGGAACAGGTGCAATAGATGACGGAATGTCAGGGTACTCAATGGGAGGCGCATTCTTCCCCTTTCTTCGTTTTGTTGGGTCCACCATACAGAAATAGCAGTCCGTGAGATGGTCTGAGGGCTCACGCCAGACACGGGGGATAGCGAAACGCATTGCCCTCTTCTCTCCTCTAAACCAACCTTCAAGAGTGCGGCGGCAGTAGTCACAGATGACATGTGGTGCCCAGCGTTTGTCTTGGTCACCGACTGGCATTCCGAAGTAGGCATGATAGGCTTCCTTTGCACGGTGCAACTGTCCAAGCAGTGTTTTTTAGCCGTCTTTGCGAAGAACTCGCCGCACACGTAGCAGAATAATCCGCTGGGTATTTGCAACCACGAGCAGCCATAACAGTAACTTCGTCACACGTCACACGTCTGAAAAAGTAAAAATATGGATTAATTTAACCCTATATGGACATAATTCTTATTTTTGTCTTAAATTTTTTTTTTACCTATATTAAACATTCATTTAGAGTACTTTGAACATAAATATGTGATTTTTAATGTAATATATATATATATATATATAATATATATAATATATAAATAATATATATATATATATAATAATATATAATATATATATAATGTAATATTATAATACAAATTGGACAACCTTATACCACGTGGCAAAGAAGGCATGGATGTCAGAGCCATCAATATTGTTACGTTTCAATAAAATATTCTAGTGCTCAGTTTTATCAGAATTGTTTTATATTACTTCAGCCACTCTAACAACATATATTGAGCAATAAAAAATTATTCAACTTACCTTTAATCAAATAAAGTGATAAAAAATAAAAAACGAACTGCGTAACCATACACTTTTACTTCTACTGACGCACTAACTTATTTTTTTCATTAAAGCTCGGTTTTCTGCAGTAGGAGTTGCCAATTCGTGATATAAACTCCTTGAACCGTTTACAAATTTGACGATATCGTCATTTAAGTTAAAATGTACTTGTTTCGGTAAATATATAGTAAATTTTGAAGCGTTTACAGATCTGTCGCAGATGTCCATATAGGGTTAAAAAATAATAATATTCTTATTTCAACAAAATCGATGTACTGACAACAAACCCGAAGTTTAAAATCACTGACAGCTTTTTTCCAGTGATTTGAAGCATAATGAATCAGAAAATAAAGGTTATTGCCCAGAAACAAAGAAAAAAAATTTTTTTTGTTGCACGGTGTTATCAGTCGTCGCTTGCGTTTGCGTTGAAAATTTTTCATTATTATTTTCTGTAGTTTCTGAAATTTTGGAGATATTTACATACATTTCTGCTCCGCAATCGATTCAAAAATGGTTGGTGATAAACTGGTTGGCCATTCCACATCCTTCGCTTTCATTCATTTAAAAAAAAAAGAAGAAAAAATCGAAAATTTTTCAATGGTGGTTAAGAATTCACGAAATTAAATTATTTCACCTAAACACTTTATTACTCCTTCCAGTTCAATAGGATAGAAATTATTGTACTCTGAAGACCCAGTCTTGTTGATCTTATATATATATATCAAGTATTTGACTAATAATAAAGTTAAAAAAAACATGAAGTGAAACACGAATAAATAATACAATCCAGTGTGTTTGTTTAAAAAATTATTATTATTATTATTATTATTATAATTAGTTCTGTTTTTATTTATCATCATCATTAACACAAGAGAAAGTTCCTCATATTAATTTAATTATGTACTTATCGCTTGCCCATATAAGTGTGTTTATTGATTATTGCATTATTATAAAACCATATAAAACAGTATATTTATACCTGCGGCTCTTCATTCCTGATAATTTTTTATATGACCTAATGTGGCTCTGAAAGTGTTGAAAGTTCTCGACCTCTGACGTCGCCCGTAACTGTACAAGTATAATATTGTGTGGAAATAAGTAAAGGGAAGTGACTCTCAGATTGAACAGTAGTAGAAAAACTCTCGAGAAATTTAAGAGGGTATGTATAAATAAAGCGCCGTTTCTTAAAATTCTCTTAACTATTAAACTGAAATATTTTGAGGGAAAGGTGTTATTTTACCTTGAAATCGTCCATATATACACATTATCTGCACTTTTTAAAAATATCACTATTATATTTATAATACAGGGTGTACATAAAGTCAGGATCTATTTTTGTGAAATAATTATTTTTTTCTATTTTTCTTTTCAGAAGCCCTTAGAATGAATACAGAAGAGCGTGTGACAATAGTAATTTGGCTAATCGAGGGAAAGAAATACAATGACATCAGAGAGAAGTTTAGAAGGAGATTTCATAAACCGGGGCCAAGAGACAAGACAATACGAAAATTGGTGAACAAATTTAAACGAACGGGATCTGTAAATGATGAAGCAAGATCAGGACGACCGTGTATGTCAGATCTTACCGTGAATGCAGTACGCGGAATTATCACTGAGGAGCCACGTACGTCCGTTCGTGCTGCATCACACAGACTCGGCCTCCCGACGTCATCTGTGCACAAAATTCTGAAAGTTAATTTGCGGAAGAAAAGCTATCATTTGCAGGTTTTACATGATTTACATGAGGAAGATTTCCCTCGACGAAGTGCTGTGTGTGCTGATCTCGTAGAACAAATCTGGAGTGATAATTTAATGGACAACATTCTCTTTAGTGATGAAGCCACTTTCCATACGTGTGGAAAAGTAAATCGCCATAACTGTCGAATTTGGGCAGATGAAAGACCGAATGATTTCGTCCAAAATTGGGAAAGAGACTCACCTAAAGTTAATGTCTGGATGAGTTTAACAAAATCTAAGGTTTAGGTCCTTTTTTCTTTGCTGAAGCTACAGCTACGGGGCTTATTTATCTGGACATGTTGCAGCAATTCCTTGAACCTCAGCTGATTGGGGATAGGATTGTTAGTACCGTCGTCTATCAACATGATGGTGCTCCTTGTCACTATGCCAAAATTGTTCAGGATTATCTAAATGGACGTTTTCCAAATCGCTGGATCGGACGCGGAAGCAACAGACCTTGGCCAGCGAGATCACCAGATTTAACCCCTTTAGATTTCTTTGTATGGGGCTTTATCAAATCGCACGTCTATCAGACGAAGATTACGAGTCTTGAAAACTTACGTACACGTATACGAACTGCTGCAGATAACATAACCCCGCAAATGCTCCAGAATGTGTTTAGAAATGCTGCGGAACGATTTGAGCTGTGCAGGGATACTGATGGGCGTCACGTCGAATCCTACTCTTAATTATTTAATAAATGTTACCACTTTATCATTTTATGATTGAATTCCATATAATTTCCAAGTGCTTCACAAAATAGATCCTGACTTTATGTATACCCTGTATAGCTTATAGGAATACAGTGGATCGATTACACTGCTCAACAAAAAACAAATTTTTGCTGCTGATTTAATTCTAAGACCTGTTTCTGGATAATATTGATGTGCTGATTTCAAAAATCACCTTAGATTTTGTCCATCACATCAGGTTTTCGTGCAATGCAATATGCCTATTTTGGGTGATCCATGAAGGGCGCTTATCAAAATTGATGATTTTTGAGACCTGTTAACAGCTGTTTTGCTGCTAAAATTTTATCTGTGGTATACGCAAATCTGTGCATTAAATCTAAAGGTCATGTACAACATATTAAAATCTTGGGTATCTGTGATTTCCCCAGGTGTGAGCGTGACGTCATGATCTGAGAGAGATTTCCCATTGGCGGAGTGAGAGCAGCCGGCTCCGCTAGTGACGTCAGTCTGTCCTGGTTGGATACAGCTGCAAAGTGTGTGACGTCATCGCCTGCTCGCCACATGATTGGGAGCGGCACAGAGTTACATGTGATGATGTGGGCAGCATTCAGTGATCCAATACTGCGGCAGTTATTTGCGATCAGTGGTGAGTGAAGGGTGCGTTGCAGCTCATCATCATCATCATCATCATGTCTGCTGTTCGAAGAAAGTGTTCAAACAGCCCAGATGTTTTCTGCTACGTTTGTAAAAAAAGGCATACCTGGCCTATTTTAAAGTTAAACTTGGAGATCAGGATAAGTTGTGGGCTCCTCACACTGTTTGCAAAACTTGTGTGGAACATTTACGACAATGGACAAATGGAAACAGAAAAGGTTTGAAGTTTGGCATTCCTATGGTATGGCGAGAGCCCAAAAATCATTCAGATGATTGCTACTTTTGCCTTGTGAAGACTTCTGGCTTCAACGCAAAGAATAAACACCATCTAAAGTATCCTAACCTAGATTCAGCAATCAGACCAGTTTCTCAGATGAAATTCCTGTTCCAATTTTCACGGACCTTCCAACACTCACAGAAGATGATGAAGATATGGAATTACCTGATGAGATCGAACGTGATATCACTGATGATGATTTTGAACAGCCTTCTTCATCAACGATACCTCAGCGATTTAATCAACTTGAGTTGAATGATTTAATTCGTGATCTCAGCCTTTCAAAAGAGTCATCAGAATTATTAGCTTCAAGATTGCACGAGAAAAATCTACTTCATCCTGGGACAAAAATAACATCTTATCGCAATATGGAAAGAGAATTGTTGCAATATTTTGGTGCAGAGAAGGATTTGGTTTACTGCCATAATGTAGAAGGACTTTTGAATGCAATGGGTGTAACCCACTATAGCCCCAATGAGTGGAGATTGTTTATAGACGTGGCCGGACAGTTTGCCTACGGACAGTTTGCCTACGGACAGTTTGCCTACGGACAGTTTGCCTACTGGACAGTTTGCCTACTGGACATTATGCCTATGGACACCATGCCTATGTGGTATATTTATCCTTACCTTATTTAACTTATTTAACTTATTTAACTTCAGATTCATGCAAAAGAATTAATTCAAAATTGGCTCTGAATTGCACTTATACTCGTCAATAGTTTACCAATAGTTTACATTGGAAGTTCCAACGACCACAGTGGTCAGTCTAGCAGGACAGGTCACAGACTTCACTACCTCCCTTCTCTGCTGTGAGGGAACACTGTATGTCGTGTGGAATTATTCCACAAAGCTTTATTTCAAAGTGTTGAATAACTGTGCTATGTTCGCGGATTTTTACTATTTGTTGTAACTATCTGATTCCCATCGAAATGGAGTTCGTCGCAACTTCAAGAGGAGGCAGAAAACTACTCCACCAAGGTCATGCGTATGTAATTAACAGAACGAGTGGAAGCTACACATACTGGCGATGCGAGAAGAGAAAACAGTGCAATGCGTCCTTGAAGACGAGAAACGACGTGATAGAAGGACTTGTCACGGAACACAGCCATCCTCCGAGCGCCGCCAGACTTACCGCCCTAAAGACAGTTGATGCAATCAAGAAAAGAGCGAGGTCGTCGGACGAGTGCACAACATCTGTTATACAAAATGCAACAACGCATTTTCCTTTGGACGCTGCTGGAGCCCTACCTAAAAAAGAGACTCTGTCACGAATGGTGCGACGACAAAGAGCGCACCAGATGGGAATATAATTACCGACGAACTCAAAGTAACGACGAGAGGAGAGCCCTTTCTGGCACACGAAGACGAGAATCTTGAAATTGTGATTATGACAACCCCGAAAAACCTTGATGTTCTTGAAAGCAAATTACATTGGTTTTGCGATGGAACATTTGATTCGGCCCCTGATGGTTTCCAACTCTACA
This sequence comes from Bathynomus jamesi, assembly GCA_023014485.1. Lineage (NCBI taxonomy): Eukaryota > Metazoa > Arthropoda > Malacostraca > Isopoda > Cirolanidae > Bathynomus > Bathynomus jamesi. The sequence continues at coordinate 149,265 of JAJOZX010001538.1, read as the reverse complement.
CTATTCATGCCCTGCTAACTGAATCAAGAACAGTGCCATTGGTGTTCTGTGTCACAAAGCATAAGAACGAAGCTACCTACGATGTAATATGGACTTTCCTCAAGAACGAAAGAAATTTAAACCCGCATCCCTGATGGTAGACTTTGAAAGAGCAGCGTTGAATTCTATCAAAAGACACTTTCCACAGAGTCAAATCAGTGGTTGTCTGTTCCACTTTGGACAATGTGTGTGGCGAAGAATTCAAGCCAAAGGACTTGCCAACTGGTATGCTGCATGCCCCGAAAATGCAATGCTGATTAAATCACTTCAAGCGCTTGCTTTTGTTCCTCTTCAAGATGTTAGCAACACGTTTGAACGATTTACGGCTGTTTTTGACGAGGAAACGGACGAGATCTTGGAAGACTTTCTAACCTATTTCGAGGCTACGTGGATTGGAATTCTGCAGCGAGGACGAAGAACGGCCTGCTTTTCCGCAAGAACTCTGGAATGTCAATGAAAGAGTTGTACAAGACTTACCTCGCACCAACAACTCGATAGAGGGCTGGCACAGAGCCTTCGACCTACGAGTCGCCATTACACACCCAACTCTGTGTCGACTTGTAGACCGATTGCGTAAAGAGCAAGCCGACAACGAACTCCTTATTGAACAAGCCAACGCTGAGTTGCTTTGCCACCAACCAAGAAAAAGTACGAGTATGTCAATCAGCGCCTGAAGAACCTCGTGGAGAAGTATGACACCACCCCGGTTCTTGAATATCTTCGTGGCATTGCTCACAATTTATAGAATTTCTGACTATGTTCGTTCATTCTAGATTGATTTTTTGGTTTCATTGCATTTAAATGTTTTCTTGCCTCACTATGTCTTTTCCTTCTACACTGATTTTAAAATCTTATTATATCTCCGGCAAAGATTTATTTTATATATGCTTTTTAAAAAAATCCATTTTAGACATGAATTTTATTCTTTTTTATTTATGTTAAAATTCTAATAAATGTAATTAAAATAAAATTAAATATATGAAAATGAAATAAAATGAAATAGAATGGAATAAAATCGATGCCTCAATAAGCTGCGTCTGTTAGGCGTGTCGTCCTTTAGGCATCATGTCCGTTAGACATAATGTCCGGTAGGCATGGTGTCCATAGGCATAATGTCCAGTAGGCAAACTGTCCGTAGGCAAATTGTCCGTCGGCAAACTGTCCTAGCGCCGTTTATAGACAGTTCAAAAAGAAGTTTAAAGTGTGTCTTGCTTCACAATGGGAATGAATATGGTGCGATTCCTATTGGTTATTCAGTGCATCTAAAAGAAGAATATGAAAACATAAAAATAGTGCTGGAGATGCTAAAATATGATGTTCATAAATGGGTGATTTGTGTTGACCTGAAAATGGTCAACTTTCTTCTTGGTCAACAAAGTGGCTACACAAAGTATCCATGTTTCTTGTGCTTATGGGATAGTCGCACCAAAGCTGAACATTGGGTAAGGAAAAGTGGCCACTAAGGCAAAATTTAAATGTAGGCGATAAAAATATTGTAAACGAGCCATTGGTGGATCGAGAAAAGATAATTTTTCCACCATTCCACATCAAACTTGGGCTTATGAAGCAGTTTGTAAAAGCTTTGAATAAAGAAGGTGATTGCTTTAATTACATATGTGCAGCCTTTCCAGGTCTTAGTGATGAGAAGCTTAAAGCTGGTATATTCGATGGTCTCCAGATAAGAAAACTGATGAAAGATCTGCAGTTCAGTAACTCAATGACCGAAACGGAGGCAAGAGCTTGGAATGCTTTTGTGGCAGTAGTTAAGAACTTCCTAGGAAACAAAAAGTCTGAAAATTATAAAGATCTTGTAAAGGATTTACTTGTAAACTTTCAGCAGTTGGGTTGCAACATGAGCATTAAAGTTCACTATCTCAACAGTCATCTGGATAAATTTCCAGAAAATCTTGGTGATGTTAGTGAAGAGCAAGGTGAAAGGTTCCACCAAGATATCAAAGTGATGGAAGAACGATACCAAGGAAGATGGGATACCCATATGATGGCTGACTACTGCTGGAGCCTGCAAAGAGATTGTCTTGACATCTCTCATTGTAGGAAGTCCTATAAGAGAAAATTTATCAGCACTGAAAAGTAAGAAAACAAGAAAAAGACAATGTTAAGAAAACTGGTCCTGTGCTTGCTTTAATATGGATTCATTTTTTGCTTATTTAAACACTTTTAATCACTTTGTGTCAATATTACCATTGTATATTAAAGTTCACTCCCTGCACAATTGTTTACTTTTCCATGCTGATTCTGAGTATGTAAAAACTTATTTTTTGAAAAGAAAAAAAATTGGGCATAACCCTGCCAAAATGCGATATCTCCAAAATATCCGTATTTGATTGCTCGAAAACCTGACGTGATAGGCAAAAACTAAGGTGATTTTTTAAATCAGCACACCAAAGTTACCTAAAAACAGGTGTTAGAATTAAATCAGCAAAATTGGTGTTGGGCAGTGTTATATATATATATATATATATATATATATATATATATATATATATATATATATACACACCTTTCCTTTCAACTGTTCCGCGCGATGATTCCTCATTTCACGAAGGTCAAGCTTGTCGCCCCTCCTCTCGAGTTGGCCTGGTGAAGTAGTGAGTTGGTTTCTTGTACTCTCCACCTCACATAGCCAGGTACGCCCGGTTCATCGGGGATTGTTCTGAGCCAGGCGTCTAGTCTTCTTTTGAAGAGAGGTCCACTGTAACCCCACTCGTGTTCCTTAGGTCTTTGGGCAGCTGATTAAACAGTTTCGGTCCTCTCGCAACAAAACTATTTTCTTTCAGGGTTAAGGATGTTCCCTGTCTCGCCTTTAATTTGGGAACACGACACAGTCTTCCTTTTCTACACTCCACTGTTGTTTGGAGAGTTACAGGGTTCAGAGTAAGATTAGGGACTAGTTTCTCCATTATTTTCCAAGTGTAAATAATGGTGTATCTCTCTCTCTCCTTTTCAGTGAATATAGGTTTAATTCACGTAACCTCCCAGTAATTTAGTTCTTTGTGCCCCTTGATCTTGGCTGTGAAGCTTCTCTGAATCCCTTCTAGTTGGCTAATGTCTTCTCTTTTATATGGGCATGTTAGGACCGAGCAGTATTCCAATTTGGGTATGATCAGTGTTTTCAGTAGAGGAATCATTATATTCCTATCCCTTCGTTTAAAGGTTCTTAGTATCTGCTCAGTTACTCTCTTTGCTCTGTTTACTGCTATCTTATTTTGTGTTTCATATTTTGCATCATCAGTCATTACAACCCCTAAATCTTTTGCTTTAGAATTTCTCTGAATTTCCTGTCCATTTGGGGTATAATATTCCATGGGTTTTAGGTCCTCCCTTTTTCCGTACCGTAACAGCTGAAATTTCTCGGTGTTAAACTTCATAGTGTTGTCTTCCATCCCCTTGTAGATTCTGTTCATGTCTATTTGTAGAGATCCTATATCTTCTGGGTTTCTTATTTTTCTGCTGATCTTTGTGTCATCGGCAAAGATGTACTGTGCTGTCTCTGGTAACGTCCTCATCTATGTCAGTTAACATGATTATGAAGAGTAGTGGAGCTAATACTGTTCCTTGTAGTACTGAGATGAGGACCTCTGATTCTGATGAAGATACTCCTTGTACTGTAACGACTTGCCGCCGCTCACTAAGGAAATTATATATCCATTTTCCTACTTTTCCTGTTATTCCCATATAGGCCTACTTCAGTTTTATGTATTATGATTCCATGGTCACACTTGTCGAACGCTTTGGCAAAGTCTGTGTATATTACATCATAGTTTTCATTACTTTCAAGTGCATCAATAATGTTGTTATAGTGTTCCATTAATGGTGATAGGCATGATCTGCCTGACCGAAACCCGGTTATCATTTAATTTTTTTTGAGTTTCCAAAAAGCCATAGATTTTCTGTCTAACTATTCTTTCAAATATTTTAGTGAGATAAGATGTAAGCGACACTGGCCTATAGTTTTTGGCCTCGGATCGATCTCCTCCTTTATATATTGGGACTATGTTCGCGCTCTTCAGGATGCCCGGATTTCTCTCGTGTCTAGTGATCGTCTCCATATCCATTATAGGGGCTCAGCGATTGCATTCTTGCAATTTTTGATCAGTGTGGCATTCCATTTATCCGGTCCTGCCGCTGAATGTGCTTTTAGTTTCCCTATAGCTTGTGTAATATCATTTGTCGTAAAGTCGAAGTCCGTTATACTTTCCCCTTGTAGTTCTTCAAAGAACGCGTTTCTATCGCATACCAGTTTGTCAGTTTTTAGGATACTAAAAGATGATTCGTACTGAGCTCTTAATATTTCGGATATTTCTGTTCGATCATCAGATAAAGCACTGTCTTCGTTTTTCAAAGGTCCAATAGTCGCATGTTTTTTTTTATTTTGAGTTAACCTTTATCGCCTCTATAGCGTCGCCTTCTTCTTTTTCTGAATGCTTCTCAATTAGTTCCCGTATGACGCAATCGATACTCTGCAGTTTATCACTTAATATTTTTCTGATGCTATCTTTACAGTAACTTAATTTTGCAGTCACTCTTTTTCTCTTTCGGAACAATGCCCTCTTTTGTCTCTCGAACCTGCTTCTCTTTCCCCGTTGTTGTATTTTTGGGACATGTATTTCCACAATTTCCAGCGTCTTCTCCTCTAAGGTTGTTAGCATCTCTTCCATTGTCTTGGCCTCGAAAATGGATTTCCAATCTATTACTTCCATGCTGGATGTCACATCTTCCCAGTTTATAGCTTTGGAGTGAAAATTAAAAATTTCGAATTTGCTTCTTTCTGTTCTTTCCTTTCTTGCTGCTTTTATATTGGTTGTTATTTCAATAATGTTGTGATCCGATATTATAGTTGGGGATATTTCTACATTATCAATTATGTTGCTGTTGTTTGTGAATATATATATATATATATATATATATATATATATATATATATATATTATATATATATATATATTCACAAACAACAGCAACATAATTGATAATGTAGAAATATCCCCAACTATAATATCGGATCACAACATATATATATATATTAATAATTTAAAAAACAAACCAAACTAAACCAGGTTTATATATATATATATATATATATATATATAAAACCTGGTTTAGTTTGGTTTGTTTTTTAAATTATTATAATTATTAGAATTGTGAATGTCAAGAGTACTCATTATTTATGTAGTAGTTACAACTTCATACCTTGTTTGGGATAAAAGAATTCGTTGTAAAATAAATAAATGAAACCAATATTTGGTTTACATTTTAACCCATTTTCTGTGCTGGAATTTATGCAAACCAACTAACAGTTTTTTATTTGATATTGAATCTTGTACAAGAAATAATATGCAGGGCGCTTTTATTTTTTTTTAATCTGTTCAGAGCAACTTTTTAGTTCCGAGAGCAAAAAAAATTATGTTGAAAAGTATTTTAAAAGCGTTAAAATTTGAAAATGCAGTAAAAGACTGTATTATAAATAAAGATTATCAGATATATTTCAAAGCATTAAATTTTGTTAAAAAAAAAAACCCAAAAAAACCGACATTTCTACACGAGGAAAGCGAATCATCGTATATGTGGCAAAATGTTAATACTCCAATTTTCCAAGAGTTTGTCATCTAATATCCAATTCACACGAAGCAATTTACGGGAAACGAAAACTGAAATTACCCACTAGTTTAAAAACCTGCACCCTTTGTATAAAGGTTGCTGAACATTTTTTAGTTTACCTTAAAATTGCACTACAGAGAATGTACGAGTACATTCACTGTTTTTGAAATTTGGTAAAATGTAGTCTGGACGCTCACACCAAAAAAAACTGTTGTAGTTACAGTTTACTTTTCTATTTCACCGTTTCGGTTTTCATTTAAAGAAGCGGGATCACCTGAAGATCAGGGCCCCCAATCTTCGTTAGTTAGCCTTATAAGGCTAACTAACGAAAATATCACGACCTAACCTAACCAATCGTTAGGTCAACTGTACGCCCTTGACCATTGGTTGGTTAAGTCGTGATATTTTCGTTAGTTAGCCTTATAAGGTAACTAAAAAAGGCTGGGGGCCCTGAGCTTTAGGTGATCCAAGAAGCGTATTGTCCTCGAGTCGAAGTGGATTTACTTCGTGTTTTTTAATTAAAGTGGGTGGGTGTTCTGGTACTACTTATTTTTCGGGGTTCCGACGTATATTTCAACTAAAATAACCTTTCCGGGTCCCGACGTATATTCCAACTAAAATAACCTTTCCGGGTCCCAACATATATTTCGTGATATTTCCGTTTAAACAATCGTCAAGAGCATACAGTTGACATAACCGGGCAGTCAATAATTTCCACGTAAGTTCACCTACGTGAAAATTATTGGCGTATTTTGTGTATATTGTGTGAAATTTAATTTTAATTTAGGCTACAGAGGATAAACTAAGTCTGCGATGAATACCGTTAGTAGTGATGGAATATTTCAGTTATAATACTGTTTATAAGAAGACGGCAATCTTTCGAAATATTTTTTAAAACTTTTTTCGCTAAATATGCAACAAAAAACCAAAATTGTTCCAAATATTTATTTAATATACTTCAAAATATTAAATTGTGAAGTACAGTACAGGGTGTTTATAAAGTCCCTATCTATTTCAGTGAAAACGTAGCAAAAAGGGTAAAATTCAATAACAATATAATAGAAGGCATACATTTAATGAATACTTAAGCGTATGATTCTACATGAGCACCATCAGTATCTCTACGGAGTTCGAATCTGTCAGCAGCATAGCGGAACACATTTTGGAGCATGACAGGGGTTATTTTTGTAACTGCTGTTACGATACGAGCACGTAAATCTTGCAGATCTGTAACCTTCGTTTGATAGACGTTTGATTTGATAAAGCCCCATGCAAAGAAATCCAAGGGCGTTAGGTCAGGAGATCGAGCCGCCCAGGGCCTGTTGTCTCCACGTCCGACCCACCGATTTGGAAATCGTTCATTTAGGTACTCCCGAACAATGTTTGCGTAATGACAAGGTGCCCCATCTTGTTGAAAGACGACTGTGTTTAAAATGCCATTTAAATGAAGCTGGGACATTTACGTGCTCGTATCGTAACAGCAGTTACAAAAATAACCCCTGTCATGTTCCAAAATGTATTCCGCAATGCTGCTGACAGACTCAAATTCTGTAGAGATACTGAGGGTGCTCATGTAGAATCATATGCTTAAGTATTCATTAAATGTATGCCTTCTATTATATTGTTATTGAATTTTACCCTTTTTGCTACGTTTTCACTGAAATAGATAGGGACTTTATAAGCACCCTGTATATTAAACTGCAATTTAACCATAGTTTTTGTTGTTGTTTTTATTAATGTCTAGGTGTTGCCTGCTCAGGCCGGTATTATTGCAGTTTCGGCCCCAATCGGTTCTTGGCAATTTTGATGTGTTGTTTAGCTGTATCTCTTCATTTCGGACAACTTTTTCTAATACCCCTTCCGTCGCAAATGGATAATAACGGAGATAATAAATATAATAATTTTTGGTCCGCTATATTGTCTCAGTCTAGCCATGGTTACAGTGTGTAAAGGTTGCGCTCTTACTCCGTTTGAAGTGATTCATAAATTTTTTGAAGAATAACATTGACTCGACTGGCTCGGTTTTTTTCGTTCTCACGGTGTTAGGTTGGGTTGGGTTATGAAACCTACGTTTTTCCTATGATTTTTGATGTGATTCACTCGAATTTGACATCCATTTCCATCGCAAATCACTCGTTTTTGGCTTTTGATGTTGGGGGGGGGGGGCGGTGTATTTCAAAAACGATGATTGCGACGGAAACGGATGCCAAATTCGAATGAATCGCATCAAAAGACGTAGGAAAAACATAAGTTTCATGTTCAAAACGAATTGGGGCCGAAACTGCAAATTTACCCTTAGGCCCAGTTTAGTCTGAATACTATTGTTGTAGTGTGAGCATGTGATAATGCAGTGCTGTGATCTATCTACTTGCGAGTTGCCCCCGGTTAATTGAATGCCCGGTTAGGTCAACTTTATGCCCTTGACGATTGGTTAGGTTAAGTCGTGATATTTTCGTTAAAACTAGCCAAAATATCACGACTTAACCTAACCAATCGTCAAGGGCGTACAGTTGACCTTACGATTAGTTAGGTTAAGTCGTGATATTTTCGTTAGTTAGCCTTATAAGGCTAACTAACGAAGGCTTGAGCTCTAATCTTCAGGTGATCCCAGCTGTCTAATTGTTTTAAATCATTACTTTTTGTTTAGAACATACAAAATGGTTAAGGAACTTTTGTGCTATAAAGCAAATACTAAAGTTGTATTGCTTACAGTTAGTAATTTTGATAAATGTCCCGCTTTATCAAAATTACAGGGCGATCTTTCGTTTGAGGTATGTAAAATCGAGGCTACAAATAAGGCAAATGAAATGTAGGGATGATCAGTAGTTTCGATCTTTTCCTTTTATAGCATCCCAATTTCTTTTTTTGTTAGTAACAATTTTGACAGAATATTTTCGTTAAAACTAACGAAAATATTACGACTTAACCTAACCAATCGAGGACATACAGTTGACCTAACCGGGCATTCAATTAACCTAACTAGTTGGTAAAGTTAAGTCGTGATATTTTCATTAAACCTGAGGAAAAATTATTGAATGCCCAGTTAAGTCAACTGTACTCCCTTGACGATTGGTTAGGTTAAGTCGTGATATTTTCGAGTTTAATTTACACCTCTAAACTTAACATTTACCAAAAACAAAAAAGAACTACACACGAATTTTGAATCATAGTGAAAAAGTACCACCGTAACTTTATTTCATATTCGTAGATTTCTTGGCTGACAAAGGAAGAGTTAACCCTTTAACGACTGGCGGGACCAAAACAGCCCGCCCACAAATAATCTAAATTGTACTACAGTGTGTCCACATTGTCTCGTAACCCCAGTTCTTGGTTTATTTTTTACAGTTCCTGTTGTGAACATTTTCTTTTCCCATCTCAACAGAGTTCTTTTTGGAGGAGCTGCACGACTGAATCGGTCCTGGAAGTCTGCGCGAATATTTTCAAATGCGTTGTTCAAATCGTATAGTTGCCTGCTATCACACATTTCAAATGGGTCTGAAAGAAAAACGAAAATGGGTCAGTATTTTACTGGGGTGACAAGACATTGTGGACACCCTGTACAGTTCTCTAAATTTTTGTTTATATGGGTGTCTTTTAGTTGTCGGGAAAGGAACTAAAAATGTGTATCATTTCAGTGACTAGTCACTAAAATATATGGTTTTGAATCGATAAAACGTATACTTTTTTGTTTAATGAAACGTATACTTGTCGTTATTAAAGGGTTAAAGTGTCTCGATTAATACGAACATTTGGTAAAAACTATTAGAACTAGTACGTAAACTATTAGAACTAGTATGTGCATCTCAATATTTACATTAACGTTCAGCGTTTTTAGTACAATGAGTTTAAAGTACACTAAAAAAATAGAATGGAAGAGGAAACATTACATCAGTGTATGCGAATATCAGTTGAAGTACCAAACGATTCATTCGAACAATTTTTCTTGTAACGAGTATACTGTAAAGAAACCAAGGATTCACCTAACAAGTAAGTTTATTATTATTATTACTATTATTATTATTATTACGCATGTACATGGCTCAGTTTCCTTATATTTTTCGGAATTGTTCTCGCATGTATCAGCTTAACAACTCTTTCCCACAATTGTTGACGGCTACCCTCTCTTTTGAAAAATAAGTGAAATACAGTGCACCCCCGAGTTACGAGGACAATCCGTTCCAGTCAAACGCTCGTTAGTAGAAAATTTCGTATGTCGGACCGTGTTTAGCATGTAAATGGCCTAATCCGTTCCAAATCCCAAATTTCCTCCCTATTTCTTAATAAATATGCATAACTGTATGTATATTTAATAAAAATTAATAAAATACATAATATGTGTACAGTACAGTGTATATATTAGTTAATAAAAATTAATAAAATAATTTGTGTGCAGTACTTACCCTACCTTGAGTTAAAGTTGGTGTACGGTACTAAGTAAAAATCCGTGTCGAAAATCCAAATCCATGCATAGTCGTCATCTGAGGTCAGGCCGGAAACAGCAGGACGGGTCACTGCTTAGAGGGGGAGTCATCCGACATGATAATGTTCTCGCTTGCCACTCGTAGGTCGCAAATTTTCTCGGAACTCGAACCAGATTTTAACATTGAGGTCGCCTCGTATGTCGAAATTTCGTTAGTCGAACCCCTCTTAACTAGGGGGTCCACTGTATGGCAAATATTCAATTTTCCAAACACGAGGTTATCGGTTTAGTCGAAACCACGCGCATTTTAAGGATGTCAGATGCCGGAGTAGCGCAAGGTGAATCTTATGCTTGGATTAGGCGTACACTAGTTTATGTAGTTAATACGAGTTTGATTAGCAATTTTCCACTTTATTAAACTGGCCATTGAGGGTTCATAGGCGTAGTTTGTTTTGTCAAGAAAAAAAGAAGTGGTTATTAAACTGAATAATTATCGAAAATCTTAATAAATCAATATGCAAAATAGTCACGTTGCTTCTTTTCATAAAATAAAAAACCATAAGTTTAAAGGACAACTCATTGAAATTTATTATCGATTTCACTCTAAATAAATAATTATTCCATTATCTTTAGCTTGATGTCGTTGCTGCTGCTCGAAATGAACGTTGAATGTCGAATTAGATAGCTACAGTATGTTCTTGGCTATATGTCAGATTTGGGCGGCTTGCTAATTTATACGAATAGATTTGCCCATGTTCGAATGTACGTGTTTTTTGGTGCCTGGTAGTTTGCCAGTATAATAGCATACTTGCCAACTCTACTGATTTTATGCAAGTATGTAATAGGCCCACACACAGTCTACTCTTGCATCACTAAACCACAGGAGAACGAAAATGAGATTGAAGGGTATCCTTGAACTTGAATAAACTGTTTCTGGTTTTATGATTTGAGAATTATTGCAATAGATAGCTCAGGGTAAAATTCCATAAAAATTTTGCGAAGATTCTTTCCAATTTTAAAACTTAAATTGCCCGTATAGGGAAGCGAGAAAGATGTTGCATCTTTTTGAAGGGCTTCAACAGTCGGCTTACTTGGGCTCATTAGTTTATTCATTGTTGCACCAATATTACAATTAGATACCTATTAAGAGAATTCATTGCTTTTTACAAGTTTGCAAAGGAATTTAAATTCAAAATGCAAACTTGCACGAAGAACAAATCTCAAAGACTTTATCACTGTTAAAATTAAATTGTTTAAAGTTCAAGGGTATAAATGGAGAGAATTTTGTAGAAGGCTACATGAACATTGGTTTACGATAGACTGATATACACAATGTATTCTCTCTTAATGTAACGGGGATACCGAAAAATATGAGAGAGAGTTACAAGGAAGTACCTCAAAAGGGCTTGCGGCCCATACCGAGGAGGTACCAATGGCAACGGGTGCCAGGGAAAATTTTCTTCACACTCAAATAGTGTGCAAGATTCGGTCTAACCTTTTCTTGAAATGATCCACAGAGGAACTGTTCACAACTTCTGAAGGTAACCTGTTCCACGTGTCACAGATCTTATACGTAAAGTAATTCCCACACACACTAGTCCTAAACCGTTTCAAATCCAACTTCCAACCATTGTTGCGAGTTGGGTTCTCATTTAAACTAAACATACTTCTAAAATCGACATCGTTGAACCCGCGTAAGAGCTTGAAAACCTCGATCAGTTGACCGCGCAGCCTCCGAGTTTCAGCGAAAACAAGTTCAGGGCGCGTAACCGTCGATTGTAGCCCATATGCCTAACGGAAGGGATTAACTTTGTGGCCCTCGCCTGCACTCGCTCCAGCCTCTCAATATCTTTCCTGAGGGTGGGCGACCAGAACTGCACAGCATACTCCAGGTGCGGCCGAACAGGGAATTGTACAGAGAGAGCACAATCTCCTTGTTCCGAAACTGAAATTGCCTCCTGATATAACCCAATAGTTTCTGGGCTTTCTTTTCCACCTCTACGCACTGTTTCGTAAACTTAAGGTCGCTGCTAATTAGCACACCCAAGTCCTTTTCTAAATCAGTCACCTCGATATTACTCCCCAACATCGAGTAGTCCGACTTGGGATTGGCGTAGCCAATGTGCATCACTTTGCATTTACCCAAGTTAAACGGCATTTGCCATTTTTCGGACCACTCTCCTATCCTACCTAGGTCCGCACGCAGTTGCTCGATCGCTTCGGGCGTCCCAACATTGGCCCCAAGCTTGGTGTCATCAGCGAATTTGGCGATCCGACTGACGATGCCACCGTCGATATCATTTATGTAAATGATAAACAACAGTGGCCCCAAAACGGAACCCTGAGGAACCCCACTAGTGACCGAGGCCCAACCCGAACTAGCCCCTTTAATTACAACCCTCTGCCGCCTATTCTCAGCCAGTTTTCAATCCACCTACCTATTTCCCCACCGATACCCAGCGCGCGCACTTTCGCCATTAGCCGGCGGTGAGGTACCTTATCAAAGGCTTTCTGAAAGTCGAGATAAAGTATATCAATCGCCCTACTCTTATCATACTCACTCAACATGACGTGGAAAAACTCGAGCAAGTTGGTGAGACACGACCTATGCCGTCTAAACCCATGTTGGGAGTCCCCAAGCAGCTTGTAGGAATCCAAATGGTCAACGATCCTATCCGCTATTATCCCTCTAATAATTTACCTACAACTGAAGTGAGACTAATGGGACGATAGTTCCCTGGACTTTCGTGATCCCCTTTCTTAAAGATAGGGGTCACGTTGGCTTCCCTCCAGTCACCAGGCACCTGGCCCGTCTCCAACGATTTGTTGAAGACTGTAGCCAGGTGGGGAGCCACCTGGTCGCGCACTTCTCGCAACACTCTGGGGAGAAACTGGTCTGGCCCAGGAGCCTTAAACGCGCTCAGTTTGTCTATTCTATCGGCAACGACTGTCGCGGTACATCGAACACTATCCAGGCCAGCACCTTCGTGCCTCACGCCTGGCTCGGGGATGACGCGGGTATCCTCCCTGGTGAACACTCCCGCAAAGTACTCATTAAGCACATTAGCGATGTCCGCGTCGGAGGTCAGCTTCTAATGGGCTTTCTACTATTAACATAACTGAAGAACTCCTTAGGGTTCCCCTTGCAGAGGCTTGCCACCCGTAGTTCTTCGTTACGTTTCGCTAGCCTAACCTTCGCCTTCACTTCCCTACACAGGCGGACATACGCTTCAGTGTTCTCATGGGAACGATTGGCCTTCGCCCTCCTATACGCTACTTTCCTATTTCGGATAGCCGAAGCGATGTCACGATTGAACCACTTAGGCTGCGTTGAAGCAGGGGTGACCGGTTTTGAGGGTATGGCAGCAGACTGCAGCACCATAAACTCGTCCCGGAATGCACTCCACACTCCCTCAACATCGCCGCCGACCTCTAACCCCATCTCCTACGCTATCCCTGAGGCTAACAAAGTTCGCCCGCCGGAGATCGAGCTTACTGCCTCTCGAGTTACTACGCTTCACCCGAGGGACGCACACACGGAACCTAATAAGACCGTGATCACTCCCGCCCAACGATTCGTCAACGGTGAGGCCAGTGACGAGGTTGTCTTCGGTCGTGAATACTAAGTCTAGAACGCTTTCGCCTCGTGTAGGCTCGTTGACCCACTGAGTGAGGAAGTTCTCATCAGCAAAGTCAACTAGCCTCCTCCCTTCAGCATCAGCAGTCCTGTTTCCCACTTTATGCCGCGACAGTTGAAGTCTCCTAAAAACACACACACCCTATCCCCTAGCAGGCTACTGAGTTCGGTGTACAGGGCTGTATCCTCCTCGAGGAGGAGATGCGGAGGTCTGTACACCAAGATTAACCTATAGTTCGTCCCTCCCACGTTCAGATCGACGCCAAGCAGCTCCCGTTCCGACCGGAACTGGCAGTCAACCGGACTCAACGTGTCTCTGACGTATATTAGTACCCCACCCCCTCCCCACGGGTGCGGTCTTTGCGAAACATTCTATACCCGGGAATTTCGAACTCCCCAACGTAGTCCCTACGATCAGTATGAATCCAGGACTCGGTGATAGCAACGATATCCTGGTATTCTGATGCTAAGAGCGCCCGTAGCTCGCAAAACTTGTTCCTAATCGACCTAGCATTAAAAAGCATTGCACGGAGGGAGCCTCCCTATTCTGACCGCCCCCTAGCACGACCCGTTTCCCGAACAGCCAGGGCTGTCGGGAGTTGAAGAGCCCCTCACTAACGAGGGGCAACTTCCGCAGGAGCCTGAGCCCCCTCCAACGTGGAAGGAGGTCACCCTGTACCTGGACGCACCCTTCAGTTGAAGGTACGTCCGCCACCGGCTCATCATCCCTCCCGGTGGGGGCCCATCTCTCCCCGGACTCGACCTCACCATACGGTATAGGTGCCGGTCAAGCAGCGTGCCTAGCACCTTTACCCCTGACATTGAGGTGGACACCATCCCTCTGATACAGGTCCCACCTACCCGAAAACGCGTCGAACGGGTCAACAAACCTCACGCCCAGTGGGACGCACAAGTCTTGCACCCTCTCGTTGATGCCAATGACCTTACTGAGCGCGTGGTCACTGGCATTCATCCGCGGTAAAATACCCATCAACATTCCCCTGTCTGTCTTAAGTTTTAGATCATCCGCAAGAGACATGATCTCGGTGATGATCCCTTCCGTTGAACCTACCCTACCGCCTTTGAGGAACAAGTCGTTGCCACCAGCATGGACAACGATCGCAGTCCTCCGACTAGCCACGCGCACCTTATCTAATTCCTTCCTTATGTGCGCCGTTCCCCGACCGGGTAAGCACCTTACCTTCCTCCTGTCTCGGTTTGCAGAAGCAAAGTACTTCTCCTGGCCCCTAATCTGCGAGCTCCCAATTAAAACGGTGTCTTCCTCCTCCGCGCACAGGAGACTAAAGCGGTTGGAGGTCCTGACGGGGGCAACCGGGGTCTCGGGCTTCGGCTTCGCAGCCTTCTTGCCCGAGACCTTTGGATACCCCTCGCCACCCATAGACTCAGCCGCACTTACACCACCCGACCCACCCCGACCGGCAGCTACATCCTTCGGCTTCTTTGGGTCATCAGTAGGCTCCTTCCCACCCTTCTCTAGCGGCCCCTTCTTTACGCCCTCCACCTTACGCCGCGGTTCCATGCATTCCACGTGGGTCGCTGGCGATTCCTGACACTGATTTAGGACCCTGGCCCCCGGTGGCACCTCTACCCTTTCTCCGCGGTCCCGAGCTCTGTCCATTCCATCGCTGGACCGCCTTTCTACGGCAGCTATCCTGTCCTGAATGAGCTCCGGGTTGGAGGGCGGCGCAGCCTCGTCAGTGACCGCCGCACCTCCAACAGCCGATCTGGACGACTCGAGCCGCCGGACCCTCTCCTCCAGCTTCAAGTAAAACTGCATGAGTTCGCGAAAGCGGCACATGCTGGAGTGGTTGATCTTCTCGAAGCAGGCTTCTTTGAAGTTCGTCACCCACTGGTTTACTTCACACCTCGCACATTCAGCCTTCAGTTTCTGCGGTCCAGTCATTGTAACTTTTTTTTTTTTTTCGAATTCTGAATAAGATAAAGCGTTCTAGCAATGAAAACTATCAAAAACGTTCTGACCAGTATATAAAAAAGGAGGGGGGGGGGGTGAATTCTTCCCGCGCGTAGACGCATCCACCTACTTGCAAGTGACGTTGATCCCTTCCAGAAGACTACACCTCTCGCTGCTGCCGCACCGAGCAAAGGTCTCCCCAGGGCCGGACAGTCCCAAACGTGTCGCAGCTACTAACTGACAAACACTCGCGACGCAGGCGTCACGGATTTCCCGCCAGGAGCGACAGCGAGATGCAGCCCCTTACTAAGTCTTACTAGTCACTCACGAGCGGCCAGACTCTTAGAATCCAGTGTTCAAGGGATATCCCACCAGACCCAGAGGCTACGCCCGAGACTTTACGTTGGCCTGGCAGCCAGCTGGGCAGTAAAGCTCTCTCACCTCAGAGCAGTACAGCCAAGCACCATCAATTGGTCACCAAAGAACGGTCGCAGGGGGCTGGTCAGGCCATTACGCGTTAGGAATGGGCTTAACGGGGCACTAGCCACACTCCATTCATCGAGAGAGATCAGGAGATCAGGTCATCCCATAAGTAATGTCGTTTTTTAGATCGGAATTTGAAAGACAAAAAAAAATCTCAACTGAAACTTTTTAATCTAGTATATATTTTCCATCGGAATCAATGACACTCTGCCAACGTCCTACAAGCTTTTCAATGCCATGTTTATAAAATTCAGGCGGTTTTGAGGCAAAAAACGTACAAAGACTGGTGTGCAGGTCATCTAAAGAAGTGTACTGTTTCTCGTCAAGATAGTTTTGCAGACTCCTGAAGAGATGATAATCTGAAGGCGCAAGGTCTGGAGGATGTGGAAGATTTTCCCACCCAAGCTCCTGCATTTTTGCAGAAGTGATCCGAGCGGTATGAGGACGTGCGTTGTCGTGGTGGAACACGATTCCTTTCCGATTAACCAAAGAAGGTCTCTTTTCTTTTAGTGCAGTGTTCAATCGATCCAGTTGTTGACAGTAGACTTGAGTGGTGATTGTTTGGTTGTGTGGTAAGGTTTCAAAGTGTATTACACCACCTTTATCCCACCAAACACTAAGCAACACCTTCCGAGGATGAAGATTTGGTTTTGGCTGTGGTGTCGCTGGTTCTCTGGCATAAACTCACTGTCGAACTGCGCTTAACATTCTAGTACAGTATCCACTTTTCATCACCAGTCACTAAACAGTGCAAAAACGGATCTTGGAGTTCACGGGAATGAAGAGCTGTGCTAATGTTTACCCGCACCCTCAGATTGTCGACCGACAATTCATGTAGCACCCATTTTTCTAACTTAGGCACTTTCCCGAGTTGTTGCAAATGTCGATGGATGGTGGACGGGGATGAATTGAGTTTCTGGGCCAATTCTTTGACAGTTGTTGAACAGTCTTCTTCAAGTGCGGCTAAGAGCAGGTCATCATCAAACTCAGCAGGGCGTCCAGAGCGTGCTGCATCCGTCAAACAGCAGTCACCATTCCTAAACTTTTGAAACCATCTTTGACATTTCCTCACATGCAGAATATCGTTGCCATAAACGTCCTGAATGTTTCGCGTTGCTTCAGTAGCACTATTCCCTTTTTTGAACTCGTAAAGCATTATATGCCTGATATGCTCTTCTGATACCGCCATGTTTATGAGGGGTTCACATAAAGCAAAACACACGTCTTCACTGGTCAAGGTCTGTAAAGTATGTAGCGAAATACGATAGATCTCCTCTTAGATATAACCTTCGGGAAATTTATGCTTAAACCGAGTAGGACTAGTTTAAACTTAATCTATCGTAAAAAACGACATTACTTATGGGATGACCTGATATAGAGAGATAGATAGATAGATATAGAGAGAAGTTTCGATTTTAGAACCGAATTTAATGTTCGGATGTTTTGAGTTTAGGTAATTAAGAAAGAGTGAAATATGATTCTCAGATCTTAAAAGGCAAGAGGTGTTATCGAAGTAACGTCTAAATAGAACCTGTCTAAGACAGGTTGGTCAGTCATTAACCATTTTTTTCTCATGAAAGTTCAAGAATGCATGTACCGGAGTAGGTAGGTCCTAAGGGGATCTTTATTGCCAATCCACCAGTCTGTTTATACTATTTATTGTTAAACACGAATGAGTTATTTCCAACTGCAAGCTTTTAAAACGTTTTCAAATCGGACTTGCTGAAACCGAGAATCACGAGAGAACTTAGTGTGGTTATGCAAATGTTAACGGTTTCATTCAAAGGGATGTAGTAAAGGGTCATTTCACGTCGAAACTGGCCACAACGCACGAGTTCATTTTTAAAGGTGTTATTCTCTCGGCAAACGAAATAGAGCATTTAACTTCTGTTCATTAGAAGTGACAAGGGAAAGAATGGGAACCAAGTATTTAACGAGATTATAAAGTTCCAATAGCTGAGAAAATGGATCTAAGTGGCACGTTTTGCTTATGAATGTTTTGGTATTTTTAAAATTATTATTATAAGTTTGGTAGCAAGAAAGTATTATCATATTAGGAAATTAAAGTACATTTTATATCGCTTATTTTTTCTATACTTCACCGGATAATCTATTGGTACTTTATTTCTATTACACTGATGCCTTACGGGCCTATTAACTTATTTCATTCGAGGAACTAGCGAAATCTTCATGTATTTAACTCTACATCTACGAGACAGTAAAAATGAGGTGTAATTTACATGTGTATCGTTTTGAAAGAGGAGGAGATGGGCTCATAAATACTTATTGAATTAAACCTCCACTTAATATAGTATATACATACTGGGTGGCTCAAGATAAAGTAGCCCTATTATTTCTTTCGACAAAACGCAATGGGGTCTTATTTTATCTTGGGCCATCCTGTATATATATATATATATATATATATATATATATGAATGCAGAATTAATTAGAGGAAAAAGCAAATACTGCAATACTGGTACTTCATAAATGTTTACAGACAACACGTAGATTTGGAGTTGCCATTTACCATAATACTTATAAAAACTGTTCAGGGAATTCTGCTCGTATAAATTTGATAATTTTAAATTCGTCACACACTGTAGATTTCATCATAAAATATGCATACTTTTGTAAAAAATACACACGTGCTCAAATGACGATCCTTTCATCTCTTATGTTTGGAAGATCTTGATGGATAATAATGAGGAAATGTCTGTACAAGATAAATTAAATGTTTCTACCAATAACAACAACGTTTATCTCGAAAGGATCAGTTTTGCATTTCTCAAGAGATACAGTATCTCTAATAAATTATCACAAATGCAACCACGAGTATCGTTATTGAAACTTATATGGTAGGCCATTAGTTTCAATCACAGGGCAACAAAGCATGCACGCTCTTCTTACAGACACGAATTAGACCCTAAATCGACAAATAGCAGCAGCATATTATCCTTGGCATGATTCATTCAAAAAAAAAAAAAAAAAAATTATGCCCGAGAGTCACCATGAATATAAAGAAGCAAAATCTTCGATTTTAATGGAAACACATCTTAAAAACAGCCAAAGCCTACTGTGAAATGTGGAACTTAACGATCCAGAAGAAATCCAGACAGGAAAACTATAATTTTTAACGAGTTGACATAAAGGTGGATGTTTAAAATATATACTCATACATATATAAACCTTATCTTACCTTATAGTTGTTCCGTGTGATGATTTCTAGCTTCACGGAAGTTAGGTTCGTGGCCCCATCTCTAGAGCTGTCTTGGTGAAGGAGGGAGTCGTTTTCTGGATATCTCCATTTTACATCCGGTTCATCTGGGACTGCCCTGAGCCAGGCGTCTAATCTTTTTGAGTACTTCTATATCGACATCAGTGGTGGTTCTTATTTCTTTGGGTAGCTGAAGGTGTTCCTTGTTTAATCTTTAGTTTGGGAACACTGCATTCTGCCTTTCCTATTTGGCTATTTCCCACAGTTGTTTGAATGGTTATATGGTTCAATTTCAGACCAGGAACTCGTTTCTCTATTTTCTGTGTAAATTATGGTGTATCTCGCTGCTCTTTCCAGCGAATATAGGTTTAATTTATATAATCGTTCCCGCAAATTTAGATTATACATCCAATTATTAATTTTGTTTTATTTACCGCTATCTTATCTTCTGTTTAATTCTGCATCGTCGGTCATTATAACTCCTAAATCTTTTGTTTCTAAGTTTCTCCGAATTTTTTGCCTCATGGGGCATAGTAGGCCATGGATTTTAGTTCCTCACTTTTTCCATATCTTTGGAGTTACAATTTCTCGGTGTTAAATTTCATATGTATGCCTTCTGAGTCTGTATATTATATTCCTGTCTGTAGAGATTCTATATTATCCGAGTTTTTTCTTTTCCTATCATTTTTGTCATCAGTAAAACACCCACACACCACTACCTCTATCAAGATTGCATAGTTCAAACCATTTTGTTATTTAGCCTATTGATACAATGGGTTCGGATGTGAAGCTTAAGATTTTCATTGCTGCGTTCTTTTCTATAGTTTTATCGACCAAATAATTGACACCCCCAATTCTGAGGGTTCAATTATTCGGTCAATGAAAATCAGATCTTAAGCTCCACATCCGAACCCATTGTGTCAAATTTGTGAAGTTTGAGATTTTCATGGCCGCGTTCTTTTCTATAGTTTTATTGACCGAATAAATAATTAACTCCCCAGCACCGCAGGTCTAGCTAAAGTGGGCCCGTCGGGTCCACTTTAGCTAGTATATAAAAACACTTCAATAAGAGACTGATTCAGAGGAAAAGGAAATAAAAATAGATGATGGCTAAATTTTGTTTCACTCATTACTCAATCAAGCTCAGTAAATGCATAGCCTTTGTCAAGTCTTCCCCCCCCTCCAAGTTTATCATTTCTTTTTATGAATTTAATAATAGGAAACTTTTATGGTACTATATTTGTGTAAGGAAAACTTTATGGTTTCTGTAGAGGCGCTGTCAAACTGGCAGTTTATTTTTACTTATTTTTAAGAGTGCAAAGGATATATATTTATCTATTTATAAAATTGCCAAAGGATCTCTATTTTCTATGTTTAGGATTGCTAAAGGACTTGTATTTATTTTTAAGTACAGAGAATATTCCCGTAACGATTTTTTTTTTTTTAGTTTTATACAGTACATTAGTCTAAGATTTGTAAGTTGTAACATAACAATGAGAATTTTTTTAATTACAAAGCTAAATATTTGTTGGGTGGGAAACGTGTCTTCTTTTTAGTTTGATTTTTAAACCAGTGGTTTATTGTGCAACCCTTATATATATATATATATATATATATATATATATATATATATATATATATATATATATACACACAGGGTGTCCCAGAAGTCCTGCCCCCAAAGATTATTTTCTATATTATAGGCAGCGTGCGAAATTTCCGCTGGCCCGAGGCCAGTTGTTTTCACATGGGATCAGTAATTTTCATAAGACAGCTGGTCCGAGTGTTTTAAGTTAAAACATCGCTGGTCACTCGGGCCAGCTGTCTTATGAAAATTACTGATCCCATGTGAAAACAACTGGCCTCGGGACAACGGGCCAGCGGAAATTTCGCATGCTGATTATAGGGCAGGGCTTTTGGGACACACACACACACACACACACACACATATATATATATATATATATATATATATATATATATATATATGTATCAGTCACATATTATTTAATTATTTCATGAACTATTTTTTTCCTCATGTTATTGGAATGGAAATAATTTTGAGCCTATTTAATTCCTATATGTTAAAGAAGGAAGAAATAAAATAAGGTCCGCTGGACACGAATAATGAAGTTGCGAACAGAACCAAATTACGAGCGCTCATTATTGTCTAATGATTTGGAAATGCTTTTTGCGTAACAGACAGATTTCTTTCTTTTAATTATCTTCATGAGATGAAGCAGTATGCGAGACCTCGCCATTTCATATAATTTCCCTTGTGGTTGTTTAGAGAATTATGCAGGTATACGTCGGTATCATGTATTTACAACATGGTTATTACCAATTTTATTTATAACGTCGTACACAAGTTTTTAATAGTAAATTTACATTTTCATTCGTTGAAATTATTTATTTATTTATTTTATTTATTTATTTATTTATTTATTTTGTGTGTGTGATGTAGTCGAGACCACTATGACCGAGACTGAGACCAGAAAAATGGTCTAGAGACCGGTCTCGAGTCCTGCATCACTGATATTTATTTATTTATTTATTTATTTATATTTAAAACTGAAAGCAACTCTCTCCTTAAGCAAATTCCCCAAATGAGGTTACAATGGGATCGAACGCAAGTAATTCCTGAACATTTGTTCAAACCCAAACGAAGTGACCAATACGTAAATAGATAGATTGATAGATAATTTAATTTTAATTTTCATATAGTTTGTTATTTTAAGGGTTAAGGATTAGCTTTTCTAAAATTTATGTACTCCTTTCTAAATTGCGACCTAACAAAATTTAAATTAATATTGGGTTTTCCCTACAAAAATTAGTTATTGGAATTTTTAAAATCTCTCAAGGATGAAAAATTAATTGACGATATCCTTTATAACCAATTATTCGCCACTGGTTCCAGTCTATATTTTTTTTATGCAGAGAGAGAGGCCAAGGCCAATTGCCCGCAAACGCGCCCCTCCCATAGAAGAAGAAGAGCCAAAATCAAGGTCTCAAGTTTTCGAGATGCCTAGACGCACTGCGTTTGAAAGATGGGAGGTCATATACAGGAGGAAAGATGGATTGAGGAAGATTGTTCCAGAGTTGACCGATTGAGTAGATGAAAGACTGAAAATACCGATTAACCCTTGCATTGGTTAGTTGGACAGAAAAGGAATGAGAAAGTGTAGAAAGTCTGGTAGTGCGTGCTCTCCTTAGAGCAGGAGGCATGCGGTTAGAAAGTTCAGTAAAGCAATGTCCGTTATGATAGCGATAGTAAAGAGAGAGTAAGGCACTATTACGGGGAAGAGAGAGATTCAAGACAGTCAGTAAGAGGCGTGGAATTGTCGATACGAAAAGCCTTTGATTCCACCCGTTCGAGTACGGCTGTGTGGGTTGAACCACCGCACACATGAGAAGCATACTCAATACAGGGGCGAACAAACCCTTGTACAGAGACACCAACTGAGTTGGAGTGAAGAAACCGCGGAGGCGGTACAGCACAGCACAGCACACCTAACCTCTTAAAAGCTGTTTTGGTTTTATCAAAATAAGTAAAATATATTTGTTAATACTCGTATTTAACTTACCAGTAGTTTAGTTGTACGAGTATAATCTTTCCTTTTTTCTCCTTTCGTTCTCATCAGCCATTCCGACTTAGTAGTTTTTAACTGTAAAATGGTGCAATTCCTACATATGATGACAATAACGACAATAACAGTTTTATATTTCATACGTTTTATATTATAATAATGATAATATACATTTAAATAATGTTTATCGACATTTGTTAATGCATTTGACTCGTGTTTTGCATAAATCAAAGGTTTTATAACGTAAAATCTAAATTGTAATATATTATATATATATATATAATATATGGGTGTGGGTTAGGGTGTTTCACTCATACAGAGGAAAATATCAAAGGTCAATATTTTTCTCCACTTTGCTTGTGCACCAATTTTGAAAAAGATTGTGATATTTAGGGGTTGCACACATTTGAACCTTTTATAATAAACAATTTTCTTCAGTGTTACGAAAAAATTCTCCCTTGGAACCACGGAAAATGAAAAACTCTAATAATAACATTGGAAAATTCAAATTAATACACATTACACAATACAATACAATTTAATAATACAAAATTTTCTTCAGTGTTACAAAAGAATTCTCCCTTGGAAGCACAAAAAATAAAAAAACTCTAGCATTAAAATCAGAAAATCAGAATCAATTTTTGAATTGGTACAAGGACGTTCCCGCCTTGGTTCTTTTCGGCACCTCCTTTCGATGATGTTCAACAATCCGCAACAATTGTTGTTTTTGCTTCTCATCAGTGGCGTACTAAGGGGGGTGCGATGGGGGCGGTCCGCCCCGGGTGACAGCCAGGAGGGGGTGCCATCGGGAGAGTTGAAATACCAGTACAAGTTTTCAAACCAAATGAAAAATTCGCCAAAGTAAGAAAAAAAATTTAAAAATGTTCAAACTATTACAACAGCTTAATGTTAATTTCCACTATAAAATAAATTTTTATCTTTATTGGCAATACAAAATTTACAAACGAAAAATTAAATATTTGATAAAAATTACATCGAAAGGCGAACGTTTGTGACGTTTTAGCCATCAGTTTGTTGAGCATAGCCAGCTGGCTGCAACTGACATTCCAAGTCTTGTTTACTTGACACTGTGACTCCACATACATGAGGTATGTTTCATTAAATAATTATGATAAAGCATAAAGTGCTAGTGTTTATAACAATATCATGGTACTTATACCAGTGTCCAGTAATTTTTGACAATGTGGTATCATAGTGATGTTTAAGTGTTTATAAATGCATTGTCGTGATGTTATAATACCCGGTAAATGCATTGTGGAGAGGGCCATTCATTATGCAACTACAAAGTGTGAGGAAATGGACATTTCTATGGAGAGAAGAGGGAGAGTAAAGCTCCGAAAAAGGATGTCAGGAGAGATGGCAAAGGATGCTGGTCTCACATTGCCAGAGGAAGTAAAAAGGGCTATGTTTGAATGCCTTGATCGCTTTCATCAAGAATTGGAGATTCGTTCTAAGGCAATGAATCAAATTCTGTCAACTCTGTCAACACTTTGGTTGTTGTAACAGAAGAAGAACTTTGGAAGTATATTTCAAATTTGACTCAGATTTTCGATGAATTCTCTGATGAAGATATCTGTGTGGAAATTGGGCGACTTCGGAGGCATTTTAAAGCTGCCAAAATCAGCGTTGAAGAGGCAAAGAAATGGACAGCATAGCAGTTTCTGGAGTTTATTGTGAAATGGGATTTTTGTGAATCTTTGCCAAGCTTGTCACTGTGTTTGAGATTATTTTTGACTGTGTGTGTGTGTGTGTGTGTCTATTGCTTCGTGTGAAAGAAGTTTTTCCAAATTGAAATTGATAAAAAATTTCTTTCGCTTGACCATGAGTCAGACAAGATTGATAAATCTGGCTTTACTTTCAATTGAACATGAATATACAAAGAAGGTGAATTTTGATGGTCATTGATCAATTTGCAGAAATTAAGGTTCGAAAGCACACACACTGAATCCTCTCTATTTACCTTTGAAGAATAGGTTGAGCGTTGAGAATGGATTTCCTGTGTTTTTTGTATAAAATAAAATGCAGTATTACCTGTTCACTGAAATTTTAATGTCCTGCATTTTTCTTATTTCCAATTTGTTTATGAAAGTACTGTACTGTTTAAAAATCTACTTGCAAACATATTTTTTCTGTGTGTTTAAATTTTAAAATTATTTATGGGGGGTGCCAAAGGAAGGATCCGCCCCGGGTGCCAAATACTTTAGGTACGCCCCTGCTTCTCGTCCTTGACTGATTCATTGAATTGCTTGATTAATGCAATTCCCCTCCGCTGTGTCGTTTACGACTTTCAGCGCGTTGACTGACTCTCAAGCCGTCATTTTTGGTGTACTCCTCTACGTTGTCGACATCCCCGACGCCGAAGTTGTCGAAGAATGTCTTCGTCCTTTGAGTAACGAAGTTGCTCAGATCCTTGCCTTCTAAAGTCAGGTTTTTCCACTCGAGTCGTTTGAGTTCCTTCCTCGACGCAGGTTTGTTCAAGGCCTGGAACATCTTTTTTTTCTCATTTGGTGATATCTGTTCATCAAGGAAGCCAAGCCGACTAGTCTCCGAGAGATACCATAGATGCCTTTTGGCAACTCTCAAGGCATCCTGGCCCAGGTCCTTGTTCGGATATGAAATCAACAGTTGAATCATGTCTAGGTCATTTTTCGGGGCCCACCTACTGACCACTGCCTCGTGCCAGAACCGGACATAAATGAAACACGTAAAAAGGGCCACGTCGTGCAATCCCTTCACCTCTCGGTCGGTGAGTTCCAGTTGCTCCCAGAACAAAACCATTTTCAGCACAGAGATAGCTTTCGCCATCCACCTGGCTTGATGATGGGCTCCTGGAGTCCTGAAGGAGAACTCGGCTCCACCCCAGCCTCCAAGGAAAAGGAGCCACAGCTTGAGGAGTTCCTCATAATCTTCTCTCGGGTGACATGAACTTTCAATGACTCCACGAAGATAACTCACCATCCTGATTCGTTCATCTTCCAAGCACCTAGTGGCTGGCTCTTCTTCATCGATCATGGTTTTGAAACAATTTTTGTTAATAAAGTCCCAACGCTGCTGAAATCGTCGAAACAACAGGATTTCAGGACCACTTGTTGGCCACAGGGACTTATGAAAGACCTCCTTCAAAATGAGCTCATAAATGTGGTGACGGCAAGGCAACCACAAGAGCGACCGACTAAGGAACTGTTCAATCCTCATACATGCCCCTTGCAAAAGTCCGGTATTGGACGCCGTAGTGTCAAACGAGAGGCCAATGATGCGGTCCTGAATTCCAAGTCGTTGCAACTCCTGGATGACGGTTCGAGCTATTTGTTCACCAGTACCATCCTGGGCAACAGGCGCTCCAAGAAGATGCTCGAACTCCTTCCCTGTTACCACAACAGCTACTGTCTTCCAAGCTTCTAGAGCTTCCGCCAGCAGCTTGGGGTAGTAGCTTGCTGTCCCGCGCAGAACTAAGAGAGGTGGATCTTTGAAGATCGACTCCTCAAGTTGTTTGGCCATTTTCTCTCGATACTTGGCACGTGCTCGATGAACAGTTGATGGCGAAATAATAATCTGCGATACATCTTGTCCGAGACTTTTAGCAGTTGCAATGAAGGAAGTGCTTGCTTGTCGAATAGAGAGTTTTTTCTCTATCTCAAGTAGCCACGAGTGTTGGATCAAGTGTGTTCTTGGAACGACGAGGTGACTTAGAGGCCAATGGAGCAGCAAAATCTTCATCTGTTGTCGCCGTTGAGCTAGAGGATGTACTATACGGTGTATCATGCTCATTGAAGGGCGCATTTCAAGATTGGAAGTATGTATTCCTATGTAAAATTAAATTTTAGGAGGGGTTTGTTTTCTTGAACTTTTGCTAAAAATCACGTTTAAGTGTTCACATTTCCACTTTTTTGTTTTCTGGTTATGTACAGAACAGCTGTGCAGGACATACTGTAGTACAAATGTAACAGACCGGTTTCTTACCAAACAAAACCATTGTAACAGCTGTTGTAGACTACTAGAGTTTCACTGTGATAATTTTCTATGTTTCAGATACAAAGCTTGGTGAAGATTGTGTAGTCACCATGGCTAAGCAAGGACGAAAGACCAGAAAAAGTTCTGGTTCAAAGCTGACTGATCTGGTGGGTCCAGGCAAGCAGTTGTTTCCCACAGAAGTTCCAACCTGGCGAGCTGTGTTTCAGAGAGGAATCCTCCTCCAGGAAGAGAAGCTGCTTCTGGATGATATGAAGAGAGCTCACTACCCTCTGCAAGATTTGGCCAAGGACTTGGCATTACTGGTACTGGCACAGTGGCGCAAAGGCAATGCCAAGTTCACTCCTGTGATCATTCAAGAGAGATCCATTGCCAGGAAGATTCTTGTCAGGTGGAATGAAATGATTGACCGAGTGAATGGCAGAGTGAAGGCTGCAAAGAGAGAGAAGAGAATGTCTGGACTGAATACATTGTTTGACATAACCTGCAGATATGATATCACTCTCTGTGGAACTGAAGCATCTGGCTGCTCTAGCTGTGCTGCTAGAGTTCATGTCAACTGTGACTGTCCTCTGCCTCAGAAGATTCCACAGCTAGAGCTAGAGTGGCTCCATTACCAGAGGATCAAAACCTTAGAAGTTTCTGACTTCCGGATGGCATCTGTTGATGTGAAGGAAACAGTGAAGCAAGTGAAGGCTGTTAAGAGGAAGGAGGAAGAACAGAAGGCAGCTGAGAAGAGAAACAGAAAAGAGGAAGAAGAAAAGGAGCTACTGCTTAGAGCTGATATACAGATCTACAGAAGCTAAGGCTAACAAAGACCCGAAGATCCACTCTAAGGTTAGCCCGAGAGAAAGGAAAGAGTGGGTTAACTTTCATTCAGAAAGAGAAAAAAGACTCACCATCATCATCCGCCGGCCACTGCCGACAAGTCAGAAAAATAGTCGGAGAGAGAATAGGAGAGGGGTGAAAGATGAAAAGAAGTAAAATAAGAACGCTTACAAACCATGCAAACTCAGTCATACCATGCAAACTACAAACATGCAAGAAAAGAGTTACAGACATGCAAAGTAAGGAGAGGATAAGAAAAAAAAAAAAAAGTAGGTAGTTAAACAAAAAGTGGGTTAGTTTACGCTACGAGCTACATCTACGTTCGTGTTAGTCTAATTTTTTTTTTTTTTTATAATTTTATTGCTGGCATCACACGCTGGCATGTCACAAGCTGGCATTCATCGTCAACAGACTATCCTCGAGCACCACCACCAGAGCTCCTGTTGTTAACTTTTTTTAAATTTTAAACAACGTTAATATTTTAAAATGTCTGTCAAGACGGTTCTTAAACATATTAACGCTGGTAGAATGAACGACTGACGCGGGAAGATTATTCCATTTATCAATTATTTAAACGTAAAGAAGTTTTTAGCGATATTAGTAATGAAACGTCTGCCACGCAACTTAAATCCGTTATTGCGAGTATTACTATTATCGAAAGTGAACAATTTGTCAAAATTTACGTTATCGATGTTATTAACGATTTTGAAAACTTCAATAAGCTCCCCCCTTAATCTCTAGTTTCGAGTGAATACAGGTCTAACTCTTTAATCCTATCTTCATAAGGCTTATTGCGCAATGACGGAATAAGTTTCGTGGCACGACGCTGAACCCTTTCTAACCTATCAATATCCTCACGCAAGTACGGGCACCAAAACTGAACTGCATATTCTAAATGAGGCCTGACTAGGGACTTGTAAAGGGGCAATATAATATCCTTCGATTTAAATTCGAAATTACGCGCTATGAAGCCTAACATCCTATTAGCTTTTGCGCAAGACTCCAGGCACTGGTTCCTAACCTTTAAATCCTTAGATACGCGTACGCCTAAATCTACTTCCTCGTCAACGCTCGCTAACTCCCTATCATCCATCGTGTACGTGTAATTATTGTTGCGAGAACCTATATGCAAAACTTTACATTTGTCTACGTTAAATTGCATCTGCCACTTATCTGTCCACTCCATAATCCTATTTACATCGTCTTGGATCCTATTTCTATCGTCCTCGTTAACAACCTTACCGCCTATTTTAGTATCGTCCGCGAATTTTGACACGTTACTAGTCAATCCTACATCTATGTCGTTAATGTAAATTACGAATAGCAATGGGCCTAACACTGAACCCTGTGGGACACCGCTACCTACATCTAACCACCCGATTCACTACCATTAACTACGACCCTCTGCCTCCTAGCACGAAGCCATTCTTCTAACCAGTTAGCTACCTGACCGCGTATACCGTGCGCTTTAACCTTCGCAATTAGTCTCCTATGCGGAACTGTATCGAACGCCTTTTTAAAATCTAAATAAATAACGTCAGCTGCTCTATGCCTATCGTATTCGCGCACTATTTCGTTATAAAATTCTAACAAATTAGTTAAACAAGACCTATGGCGTCGAAACCCATGCTGACTACTATTAATCAAATCTCTACTTTCTAAGTGATCGATAATACGATCCCTAACTACGGATTCCAAAAGTTTACCGACAATTGACGTTAAGCTAATGGGCCTATAATTGCTAGCTACTGCGCGGTCGCCTTTTTTAAAAATAGGCGTGACGTTAGCTAATTTGAAGTCTTCAGGAATAATCCCCGTTTCGAGTGACTGATTAAAAATCTTCGTTAAGGGGCCTACGATAACTTCTTTCAAATGTCTGGGATAAAAAGCGTCAGGGCCTGGAGCCTTGCTAACTTTTAGCCTATCGATATAATGCGCAATCTCAGCCTCGTAAACAGTTATTTCATCCAAAATAGTCTCGCTACTAAATGGAACGATATCGTCCACGTCGGGGACATTATTTACGTCTTCTACGGTAAAAACTGTCGCAAAAAAGTTATTGAAAATACCCGCCATCGCCTGAGCGTCAGAAGCCAAAGCGCCATTAACATCCACTAGAGGGCCTATGTTATCTTTTACCGGCTTACGATTATTAACGTATTCAAAAAACTTTTTTGGATTATGTTTACTATCCGCAGCTATAAGTATCTCTAAATTACGCTTGGCATTCCTAACTGATCTTTTAACCTGACGTCTAAGCTCGATATATCTATTAAAGTTAGCTGCCGTGCCATTGCGCTTACTAAGTCTATACGCTCTATTACGCTCGTTTATAAACTCCTATTTCCCTAGTCCACCACTTCGGCCTACCACGATTTCTAGCGCGCTTGGGCCTACGAGGAATAAACTCCCTTTCAATATTCCTAAAACTTTCTTTAAACGCCACCCAACGCAAATTTGTGTCATTACCCATAAATAAGTTATCCCAGTCCACTACTCTCATCCTATCAGCAAAACTATCAAAATTAGCCCTACGAAAATCAGGGACTTCTATTACGTTACTATCCTGTGTTTTTCTATCAATAACTTAAACCTAAGAATTTGATGATCACTACATCCTAAACTCTCGCCTACTTCTAAACCTTCGACTATATTCTCGCCGTTCGTCATCACCAAATCTAAAATATTGTCACCGCGCGTTGGTTCGGTAACTATCTGTCGTAAAAAGTTATCGTCCATAAACTCAACCAATCTCAAACCCTCCTCATTACCAGTAAAATTCTCGTAATTAACATTAGGGCAGTTAAAGTCTCCGACAATTATACTATTCCGATTGTCAATAAAATTACCAAGAAGTGAGTAAAATCTAGTATCTGTATCGAGGGGTTGAACGGGAGGTCTATAAACAACAACAAAATTAAAACTAATACTACGCGCCCTAACTTCAACACATATCGCATTAATTGCTGCCGGAAAATCTAACTTAACCTCGAACCCTAAGGGAATTACGAATGTACAGCAAAACGCCTCCCAAACCTATGTAACCTATCATTAGTAAAGAGTTTAAAACCCGGTATATCAAGTTCCCCCAACAAGTCCCGAGTCACGGTATTTAACCAAGTTTCAGTGATAGCAACTATATCATAGTTGCCGGAATAAATTATCGGCTTAAATTCATTTAATTTATTTCTAATACTACGCGCGTTACAATAAAAGACGTTTAAGTTATTTTTTACCACGGGCCCGCGTTTTAAACTATTTATCACGTCCGGCCCGCGTTTCCCGGACCCACAACGTTTAAAGAAGGCTTCGACCTATACAGCTTTCGCACGTTTTCGTCTATTAACCTACCTAGCCTAGCATTACCTATTTCATTAAAATGCACCCCCATCTTTTATAAAAAGGCTAGGATCACTGAATTCGGACCACAGCTTTACGAAGGGTACATTTTTCTCAGCACAAATCTCTTCTAATTTGTTATTCAAAAATATTGTTTTTGACGTAATTCTAAGACCCAACCCGTGCCTAGGGGTAATACCTAGAACTAAAGACCTATCTGACCTCGCCTTCAGGGACCTAATTAACCCCCTATATCTCTCCAAAAGGTCAGGCACTCTCGTATCGGGCATATACGAGTCGTTGCCTCCTACAATCGTCACCAACATTGAGTGACGGGAGGCAACGTCAATCCTATCCACTTCGTCTCTAACTCTGTCAACCCTGGCCCCTGGGAGACAGACCCTCCTCCTCTTGGTTGGATGCCGTTTAGCGAACTCTTTGTCCATGTGGCGCACTAAAGAGTTCCCGATTAAAATAGTTTCCCCCTCATTCACGTCCCTTTCCAAATGGGCGAAAGGGTTCGAAACCATGGTGATGAAGATGAGGTGACTTCTTTGCAAGAGTCTCCCGGCAGAGCAGCTCCTACTGCTGACAGATTTTTTCAGTACTGCACCAGGCACAAGCGCCAGTGTCAACACTGGCAAAGTCTCCACCTCTGCCAGGAGGAACTACATGGATATCTCAAGCACTGCTGCGGCTGCAGTCAGGTTCAAGGTGGCAAACATTCCTGCAGCAGTCATTGCAACTGGTTTCTTGCAAGATCTCATAAAAGCTGGCCATCTATCTGCTGATAAGGCATATCTAGCTGTTGACAGGATGAAGATGTGGAGGGGCAAGGAGTCTGTTATAGGTGTCTCGGTGGAGGCCCTGGAGAAAAGGACAGGGAGAGAGGAGATCAAGGGAATTTTCTTTGATGGAAAACAAGCTAAGAAGACAAAGATCATGAGGTACAATGAAGAAACTGGCGGCTTCCATCCTGATATTACAACTGAAGAGCACTATAGTGTTACCTGGGAACCTGAGGGGAAGTATCTCTTCCATTGTACACCAGAAGAACCTGAAGGAAATGAGAAACTTGCACTGAAGCTAGCTCAGGCTCTGTTTCAGTGGATTAGTGCTCATGGTGCTAAAGATACTATTGTGGTTCTTGGTGGTGACTCCACCAACACAAATACAAGACCTGATGGAGGAGCCATCACTCACTTGGAGAGACTGCTAGGTCACAAGTGTTACTGGCTGATATGCCAGTTGCATATTAATGAACTCAGCCTCAGGCACATGATCATCAAGCTTGATGGTCCCTACACGCACAAGTCTGGGTTCAGTGGCCCAATAGGAAAACTTTTGGAGAAGATCAATGACATACCTGTTAACTTTAGCTTCAAGGCTCTGTCAGGAGAAGATATAATTGAACTGCCAGAAGACATTGTACAGAACCTTAGCACTGACCAGAAGAACTGCTACCTACTGATCAAAGCTCTCAAGACAGGAGATTTGAGCAAGGAAGTTGCTGGTCTGAAGTGTGGCCCACTGAATCAGTCACGCTGGCTGACTACAGGTGAGGTTCTGCTGATGCTGTGGATGAGGCAGCATGGTCTGAAGGGAGAGATGTTGAAGAAGCTGGAGGTGCTGCTGAAGTTCTGCCTGGACTTCTACTTCGATGTATTTTGAGATGAAGGTGAAGCACCACATGAGGTATGGACCTCACCATATTGTGACCACTCTGGGACTGCTGAGAAGCCAGACCTCTGAAGTCAGGAACATAATCACTCATGTGATAGTTCGTGGAGCATATCATGCTAAGAGTGAGAACCTCATTGCCTCTCTCCTGTGCAGTGAGGATGAGGAGGAGAGGGCATGGGGGGTTGAGATGATAAAGAAGATCAGAGGTAAGTCTGAGTATGGAGACATGAGTCAGAACTCATAGAAACCCTAAACTGAATTTTGATGCCACTTCCCAAATTACTCTGATTAATTGGGATAAGGAGAAACTGTATGAGCCACTCTTCACTTGTAAGATGTCAAGAGAAGTTGAGGAGCTTCTCAGGTCTCCACTTGAAGTTGAGAACTTCTCAGTTCACACTCAAAGCTGTGAAAGAGCAGTCCAGGAAGTTTCAGCTGCAGCTCATGCAGTGTATGGGCAAGAGAGAAGAGATGGTTTTGTTCGTGCTAGGATCGATCACAGAGAATTGTTGCCAGTTTTCAAGTCAAAGCAACAGGGCCGGATTAAGCATTGTTAGGGCCGGGGGCAATGAATATTTTCGGGCCGGTGTCACTAGAAAAACACTAGAAAAATGCAATTCTTTACCTGATACATCATACATGAGTGTGATCAGCTGACTGGTATCGATCAACAGAAAACGAAACAAAGATGTGATTACAGAAAATGTATACTTTGTTCACATAAATGGGATGCTAAACTAGGTTTTGTAGAAGCGGAATCTAGAATTTTTTTTCTTCCTCACGGTCAACCAATTATTTCGACGGTAGATTACAGCGTTTACATAGTTTCTTGGGGTCGGTGAGCATCTGGGGCCGGGGGAAAATGCCCCCTTTTCCCCCATTATAATCCGCTACTGCAAGGCAAGACATTATGAACATGTTTTAGATCTTACAAGACCTGCTAGACAAATGAAGATGCTTTCAGAAGAAAAAATCTCAAAACATTCAGTTGACCAGCATATTATTACAAGCTGGGGGTGGAGGAGGGACTTATACAAATATTAAAGAAGAATTGCAATTGCAAAAAAAAAAGGTTGAACGTCACAGCAGCTTGCGGAAAGGTGGGGGCAGCTGCTATCACAATCAGTGATGCCGAAAAGAAAATAAAAAAATTGGTGGAGGCGTTTCTAAAAAAAAAGAAAATGCAAGACCAAGAAAGAAGAACAAAAAGATTCTGCCTGATGAAGAGAACAGCCGCGAAATGTGGTGTATAGGAGACTAAAAATCATACAATTCCTTAGTTTTTGGCCATTTTTGGTGATTTTGGTTATTTTAGGGGTTATGAACCACTTTGGCTGATCTTAAATGGGTCCAAGCCTGCCTCTAGAAATGTTTAAGGGTGTATGTGAACAATATGGAACATATGGAGGTCATTTGAGGCTACCAAGTCTTTGAAATTGGCCAAAAATCCCATTTTTCGACAAAGTGCGATTTTGAACACTTAAATGCGATTTTTCGCAAAAGTTGCAGAAGACGAACCCCTCTTAAAATTCAATTTTACATGGGAATACATGCTGCCAATCTTGAAATTCCAAGTTTTTCAATATTCGACCTGAGCATGATACACCCTAATGTGCTATCCAGCTTCATTTTCTCGGAGATCTTTTCAGCTTCTTCAGCATGCTTTTGTTTTCGAAGTTCAAGTTTCTTAGCTGCTGCTACTTTCCGTTTGACAGCCATGGTGTGTTTCCTATCCACCCCAGCCACTGAAGAACTCATTTTGTCCTCCCTCTGGGAGGACAAGAAAACCTTGTCCTCCTCCGGAACTGAACTCATGCTCATCACACCTTGACAAGCGATGTCGAAAAGGTCAGCAAGGTCTCCCTTCCACACCTGACACTTCATAATGGCTTTGTCCGTCTCTCTCGACTTCTTCTTCTTCAAGTTTTGGTACTCTTTGTACAGCTTTAGTATAGCAGCTCTAATGTTCTCCTCTGTCTTCACGGGGATATTCGCCTTCTTCCAAACTTCTTGAAGCTTGATACTCGTAGACTTGATGGCAAGGGGGATTGTTTCCTTCAGCTTCAGGTGATGGTACATAAAGCAAAGGAGGACTTGCTCCCGGGATGGCAATCTTGCTACTAGAGCTCTTCGACTGGAGTCTTTTCAATCAGCCAGATCTTTTTTCTTTCCATTTTCAACACTTTTTGCACCTGTGAAAGAAAAGAAAACATTACAATATGTTGGAAGTTGGGACGTTCTCGTGATTTGGTTACGAAGGACTAAGGTATCAGAGGTGACATAAGTGTGCAACCTCTAAATGGTGTTCAATTTGCTTCAAATTTGATACATACGCTTTACAGATCATAAGGTGTACGGGGAAGAGCAAAGTGTAGTGAAATTCACAACTTTATAAAAGTGGAACACCCTAGTGTGGGTGGTGTGTTGGAGAATGTTCTTCGTTATAAATAAATTTTTTTATCGAGATACTGCATTTTTATATGTCTGAATGAACGGCGCCTAAGAACAAAAATTTCTTGTTTGTTCTCTCTCATTCGGGTTTATAGCTTGTATGATGCCTGTAAAGTCTCGAATACAGAGAGGATGTCATTTATGATTACCTCGTTAAAGATATATTTAAATGAGAAAACACGCGGATAAAAAATTATTATTGTAGTAGTTTTGCCCTTTCACATTATGTTAAAAGATTCTACTGTTATTTATGTGTATATCTTTGCTTACGTTGTTTATCTAGATTTATTTGAAAATGAAAAGGTTTATTGGCAGACTATATAGTCCATATGACAAATATTAATAATACAATGACAGTTCACGTACTAAGGATAGAAATATATACTGTACAGTTGATTAGAAATAATACAGTAATGTCGAAGTTAAGTGGAACTACAGACAGACGTTTTCGTACCAAGAATTCCATAGCTTAGAGCAGTTTTTCAAACTTTTTGAAGCCACGGAACCTTTATTTAAAAAAAAAAAAAAATTTACGGAACCTTGACCAACGGGTAAAATTTTAATGATATAAGGCAAATGGTAATAAAACACAATTTATGCTCACTGCAGTTTATGAAATTTACATATACAGTTATGAATTTCACAAAAAACAAATTTAAAAATTTACAAGAAAAAAACGACAATTTACTTTTATTGATCAATTTATTTTAAATTCCCCTCCCCACATTACTATCAGCATAAAAGAAATTATAACTATAAAAAATATCATGTTTACTGTAAAATTAAAGTTTTCAATGCAAAATAATTAAAAGAGGAATTTTAGTTATTGGGGAGTAATTTTAATAGTTAATCGAACAAATAAATGTTCAATGACTCGGATGTATTGCTTTTCTTTGGATAAAAAAGTTCAATATTACATTACTGTGATCATAACTTCCGTGAACCGAGAAAACTAAACCTAAAAACATAGAAAAACTCACCAAATCAATCGGACCAGTGCTTGTGGTCATCAGCTGTGTTTTGTTTACAAAATGGGCTCGTTTCTTACTGTGGCTGCGAGAGGGCAACACTTATTCTGGATATCTCGTCGTTTGAATTAAAATTCTCTCTCTCGCCCTCTCTCTTTGCCTACGCCTTTCAAAACACAATCACTGAATTCGCAGAATATGTATCGTAAATTCATCCATGCCAGTTGATATTATTTTATCTTGCCTCTCTCTCTTTCTCAGTCTCTCATGACATGCCCCCACGGAACGCCATCAAGTTCTCCCGGAACCCTAGTGTTCCGTTCTTTCGAAACCCTAGTGTTCCGCGGAACACAGTTTGAAAACCCCCGGCTTAGAGGATAAACGGCAGGACTCATGGTTAGCTTGGATAATCGGGTTGATTGATTTTTTAATTCTTTGCATTAGACTGTATTGAGCACGTATTGTTACCTCCGGGAAGCTCGGTTCATTGCGAGTAGCAAACATTTGCGAACTTTAACGCCCTAACTTTTTGTAGGTTTAAGTTCAACCATATTTGCAATGGTTATTTATTATAAACATACGAAGTACTTTTAATTAATAATAATAAGTTTTATTGATAAAAATAAATATAATTTACAATATTAAATTTTTTTTTTTTACAGAATGTATTTATTTTTACCCGAGTAGTATGGCCCTTAAGTTTTAGGCTTTACTGGGCTCTAAATTCTATATATTTTAAGAAAAATCATAGACGACTTTTTCTACCCAGCAAGAAATGGGACGTTTGTTCAGTAAGCGTTATAAACGTTTTAAGACATCAGTTAAACGTTTATGATACTTATTAAAACGTTTCATTTCTTGCTGGGCAATCATAACTTCATACAAAAGATTTTGAACAGAAATTTTTAAATTAGTCAGAACTTAAAATTTACTTTAAGCTCACGAGCCGTTTACATTTTAAGTACAGATTCACTGATTTTGACCCACTGCTACCGAATGTGAAGCTCAGAATTTTGATGCATTCATGCAACCCTACACTAACACATTCATCGCCTTTATGAAATGGGATTTCGGTCACGAAAATCGAAAATTAAGCAGATGTTAAATGCGAAGCCAAAAAAGCCTACTACTATCCTGGTGCAAAGAAAGAGTTGCATGGACCTGCATACTAGTGGTAGAAAGTGCTTTTATCAGACGAATCAAAATTTTGTGCGTGATTTGGTGGCGGGGGTCCGCGAGTTTGGCGAAGAAAGTCTGAAATGTATCATGAAAGCTGCCTAAGGCGATCGATGAAATTTACGGCGAGTGTGTTAGTGTGGGGTTGTATGAATGCAAATGGTGTGAGGTCAGGGGCGGATCTAGGCAGGGTAATCTATAGGGAGCACCAAACAGACATCATGCCGGATATTTTATTTAATCCACTTTTTTTTATATACCATACGCTTCACCCATCGTACTGTGAGGTAGCAACAGGAAACAGGCTTCCTCTCCTGTGTGAGAGCTGAAAGGTATCAAAAACTCGCACTTTCTTAAGGGGATGATCCACATTTAAATTATATTAAATGCATACATATACAATTCATTCATAAAAACGCGAACAGATAGCGTACCCTCAGTGCCGCGGTCTTTTCTGCTGGTGCTGCTACACAGTGCTGCCACACGTACACGGCACTAATAAAAAAACGATATTTTAGGAGGGACAAATACCTACTGAGCACAATGGCATAAAACTTATCGTAGTTGCATGAAAATTGTGGATTTTATGGGCAATTTCGGAAAGGTGGTGCAAAGCATTTTATGAATTTAGGTAAAATTTCGACTTCGTCGCCTTTGAATATCTAGCCTAGTGGGGCACGTGCCCCCTAGGCACCCCATGGATCCGTTCATGGGGGTTACTTGCATTTGTAAACAAAACTATCAACAGTCACGTTTATTAAGAAATCTTAGAATACTTCATGCTAGAGTCTGCAGAACAGCTGTATGGAAACGGACAATTTATTTTCCAACATGACCTGGCTTCAGCTCATGCGGCTTGTGCAACATTTACGTCAATGGTCCCCAACCTGTGGGCCATGGCCCACTTGCTTGTCTTTTAGCACTATGTTAATAAGTTGTTAATAACAAAAATGTACTTATTAAACCTTATGTAAACATACCAGTTTAGCAATATGGAAAGTGGGCCATGAGTTATTCAAATCAGCTCTAGTGGGCCGTCGCCTAAAAAAGGTTGGGAACCACTGAATTCTACGTGGTTTGATGCTCATGAAATTGAAGTACTACCATGGCCAGCTATTCTCCCAATCTTAATCCGATAGAAAATCTTTGAGATATTGCTAAGCAGAAAGTCCAAAAGTGTAAGCCAGGAACACTTAGTGAATTGAAAAGGCGTTTGATGACAACCTGACAATCGATAACTACAGAAGAATGCAAGATGCTTGTCGATTCGATGCTACGTCGATTGAAGGCCGTAATCAGGACTAAGTGTGGACCGACTAAATACTAAGACGCTGAGTTAAAAAGTCTTTGATGAACGTTTAATATATTGACGGTACTCGCTAAAAGTAATGAATTTATTCTATTTTTTGTCACACCTGACAAAATATTATATTTTAGTGTGTCGCTATGTATTAACTTTTCACTATTTAATAAGGTTTTTCTGTATTTTAATTTTTTTTTTCAAAACTGGCGCACAAGTGTTTTTTTATTATGACACCATAGATACTCGATATTCCTCATAAAAGTGTATAACTTTAGTGTTATCAAGGTCATGAACGCATTTGAGACGGTATTTTTTTTTCCCGAGCTGTAACTGAAACTATTAATTTATTTTTACAAATTTACACAACTTTAATGATAATATCCAGTCTTCGTGGTTTTATATTGAGTTTATTCAAAACATCAATAACAGTCTTTTTTTTATGCAAGGAATGGAAGGTGGTCTAATCTCACCTAAGGGGGGGAAAAATACCCGGTTGCACCCCAGTTGGGTACGCCACTAATACAACGTGTTTCTTTTGACTTTTTGTTTTTAAACGTCGAACCCCTCAAACTTCCCTTTTTTATATAAAAATGTTGCTGTACTTTTATTTAAAATATAAACTTAGAAGTAATGAAATGATGCCAAACACTTCTTTTGCTATATCTTAAGATCATATTAACTCTTATTATTGAATATTAAGAATAATTTATTAGGATTAATTTTTAATATACATTACGAACATCTCTAAAATTATATTGAAATGTGATTTAGTTAATAAAATAACTAACTTCAAAAGGATCGAATAATGCAGAAAACCTTCTTTGGTCATATCCAAGAACAATATTAACTAGAGTTGATGATTAACGGTAATTTATTAGTTTAATTTGCAACATTAATTACATATTAATAAGGTTTGTAATATAGCCAGTGTTATGATTTTAAATATAACATACGTTCTTGTCCCTGATTGCTCCTAACTGTTAAGTGTTAAAGAGGGTTGAAAATATTACATATTCACTCCACTGCAAAAATTGTCTAATGAACTTCAACCAAATGAAATGAGAAACTTTTATATATATTTTTCAGTAAATCTCTTTAATTATTAACAGGATTAAACTCTGTTTCTGTAACAGAATGTGGGTTTTAACAAATTTAAATAAAATACTTGAACATAAAAATCTGGAAAAGAATATTTTGCACGAGTCAACGTCAAGTAAAGAAAAGTCTAAAAGAGCGCATGCGCAATGTATTAGCGAAGTTACAGTGAGTCAAATTTATAATTTTTACTTATGAACTAAGTTATTTGAATATAGCTGGCTATAGGTAGCATTAAAGTAAGTCACATATACTGTATAAATTTTTCAGTGTAACACTTTAAAATTCAGAGTAGGGCAATGGTCACCAATAGACGGACCGCGGTCCCGATCCGGATCGCCGACGGATTTTATACGGACCACCAGGAATAAACCCATGATCTGATTTTTTTTTTATGCAAGGAGGGGGGGGCCAAGGGCCAGTGCCTGCAAAAACGCCTCCCCCCCCCTCAATAGGGGAAGAAGAGCCAAAATCAAGGTCCAGGGTTTCGAAGATTGTTCCAGAGTTGACCGGTTGAGTGGATGAAAGATTGAAAATACCGATTAATTCTTGCGTTAGAGAGTTGGACAGAAAACGAATGAGAATGTGTTCAAAGTCTGATACTGCGTGCTCCCCTTGAAAGAGGAGGCATGCAGTTAGATAATTCAGAAGAGCAGTGTCCGTTTTAATAACGATAGTAGAGAGAGAAGGGAAGGGGAGAGGAACCACACACGAGAAGCGTACCCCATATAGGGGCGGACAAGACCTCTGTACAGAGATGGCAACTGAACTGAGGTGAAGAAACTGCGGATCCGGCACAGCGCACTTGACCTCTTAGAAGCT
Organism: Bathynomus jamesi; assembly: GCA_023014485.1. Taxonomy (NCBI): domain Eukaryota; kingdom Metazoa; phylum Arthropoda; class Malacostraca; order Isopoda; family Cirolanidae; genus Bathynomus; species Bathynomus jamesi. Next base: position 108,674 of record JAJOZX010001538.1, on the reverse strand, counting down.
GTTTTGGGAAGAGTGTGTGATCTTACCAGGAAAGATCATGAGAAAAGAGAACACCTGGAATGTTAAGAGGAATGATTGAGTTTTGTATTGTTGAAGGTAAGGGGATAGTCGTGTGGAAGATTGTGACGAGTAGACAGATAAAGGAACAGAGTTTTTGAGGCATTGAAGGCCACAAAGTTTTTTCTGCTCCAATCAGAGATAGTAAAAAGACCAGAGGTCATGTGCACCGTAGCCGTTCTACGCGAATCATGGAGTGACTGTTCAGAGGGACGCTTTTTGAACCGGGTGGAGAAGTGAAGAGTGGAATAATCGGCATAGGAGTGGATAGGACAGGAAGTGCAATTTAATAGGTCATTGGTAAATAAAAAAGGAAAAGGGTGTGTGACAGGACAGAGTCCTGAGGAACGCCACTATTAATAGCTCTAGGGGAAGAACAGTGGCCATCTACAACCGCAGCTACAGAACGGCCAGAAAGGAAATTAGAGACGAAGGTACAGATGGAAGGATAGAAACCGAAGCAGGGCAGTTTGGAAATTAAAGATTTGTACCAGCCTCTATCGAAAGCTTTTGATATGTCTAGCGCAATAGCAAAAGTTTCACCGAAATCCCGAAAGGAGGATGACCAAGAGTCAGAGAGATATGCAAGAAGATCAACAGTACTCGTAGAGCTTCCCTTGCGGAACCCATACTAACGATCTGAAAGAAGATTGTGAGAAGAGAGCGGATATATTCAAAAACTTCAGAAAGGCAAGAAATCAGAGCAATTGGAGCTTGAGAGCGGTCACCCTTTTTTGGGACATGCTGAATGAAAGCGAACTTCCAGCAGGAAGGAAATGTACCACATTGTACCAGATAAGGGACAAAGACGAAAGAGTTTGCCTTGACAAGGTGTCAGCACAGGAGCACAATTTTTGAGAAAAACAAGACGAACACTATCAGGTCCGTATGCCTTCCTGAGTTGAGCCCAGATAGGTCAGAAAAAACATCTTTGAAAGAGATTTTAATTTCAGACATAATTAAGTTTGAGGGAGGAGGAAATGGAGGAACAGCACCGAAATCGTCCAGGGTTAAATTAGAGGCGAAAGTTTGAGCGAAGAGTTCACCTTTATCGGAGAAGAGACTGCAACTGAGCCGTCGGAATGGAAAAGATGGAAAGAAAAAGTAGTAGTAGAGTTGTTACAGAGGTTCTTGGCTACATGTCAGAAAGAGCGAGAAGAACTAGAATTGGATAGGTTTTCACATTTTTGTCGGATCAAGGAATTTTTGGCAAGTCGAAGAACAGATTTTGAACGATTTATAAGCTGAGTGAGAGTCTGGAGTTGGATGGCGATGGTACCTTCTGAAAGCCTCCTCTCTGTTGTGGATAGCATTAGAACAAGCAAAATTAAACAAAGGTTTTTTGTATTAGTTGTATGAGTATAATACGAAATGTACGCCTCCATGCCCAAGAAAATTGCCTCAGTGTTGCGCTCAGCACACTCGGAGGGATCCCCGCCAGGAAGCAGTAATCATTCCATGGAAAATCAGAGAAGTACTGCCTGAGATTATAGGATTTACTTTAAACTAAATAAAAGACAAACTTTGACATTTAGAAGGAACTAAAATCAAACCTTTTCTATTCTTTTTGTGAAGTTCAAATTTAATTTTCATTCGGAATATTAAAACGTGATTTTAAGTTGATTTTGATAAAATATTGTCGAAACCATGAAAACCCGCTGGGAAGAGGGTAAGAGTGTAAATAGCGGACCTTGGTATAGTTACAGAAATTTTGCGCCCAAATTTATAACTTTTCTGGTAAAATTTGTCACTTAACTGTGAGAAATAAGCGTATTTGGATTCTGGGCTGGTCCTTGGATCGCTAGTATTGTATTTACATATTATCAGGGCAAATATTTGTATGTAAATACCGTGTTTCTTCTTTAATCGAAATTGGTTATCACGATTATTGTGCACACAATATTCAGGTCTATCAATTAGTATATACTTAAACACCTTATAGACCTAATACAGGACTGCTACTGAGAACCTCAAAAGAAGGGACGAGAGAGTAACAATTCCCCTGCTGAAAACACTGATCATGGCAAAACTTGAATACTGTTCAGTCTTGATGTCCCCATATGAAAAACAAGAAATTAATAAACTAGAAGTTCAAAGGAATTTCACAGCCAAAATTGATAGCTGCAAAGAACTTGACTCTGGAAAAAGACTGCGTAAATTAAATCTATACTCGCTGGAGAAAGGAAGAAAGAGAGAGAGCATAATTTACACAGAAAATTATCGAAAAGATGGTACGTAACCTCAAATTGAACCCAGTCACCATCCAAACACTATTGTGAAATGGGAAAGGTAGAATGTGTAGTGTTCCCAAAGTAAAGGCTAGACAAGAGACACCCTCAACATTGACGGAAAACAGCTTGGTTGTCAGGGGGGTTAATAATTTTTAACCAGCTTCGAAAGACATCAGGAACATCACAGGTGTCAAAGTTGAAATCTTTAAACGAAGGGTAGATGCCTGACTCAGGAAGATACCGATGGAGATCGCAATAGAGCAACTCGCTCCTCTATCAGGCCAGGCCTAGTGGTGGGGAGCCACTAGCTTGACCTTCGTGTGAAGAGAGACCTACGCACGGAACTTCCACCAGATTATCAGTTTACTAAGTATATGTAAGAAAATTGTCAGTTAGTATTCGATGCCAACGTGAAATGCTCACAATGTGTAACCCATTCTTTTAAATAGACAAGCAGAATTATTACTTAGGAAATTTAAATAGATGTCATATTTCCTACATTATATAACTAAACTGTTCCTACTTTCCTTTGTCTGAAACTCGAAAAGACGAAGAAAGAAATGTTGAATCAGTTGAATCCAGCAGAAATGGGGGCATTGTCCAAAATAGACTTTTTATGGAAAATTTGACATTTTATGACTTTTAGTCCTCGATGAATGACGTTTTTTTAAACAAGAGTCGGTTTAACTTCTTTCATGTGTCACTGAACTTTCTTTTAAAAATATCGTTCCAATTTAAGAGAAAAAGTATAACAAAAGGAATGTCTGTACAGTAAAATGGCAACGTTCTAATAATTTTAATTATGCCCCATGGGATATCTCGTTTAGTATACTTTTTTAACATATATATATATATAATGTATATATGTATGTTATAAAAGTATCCTAAAAGACGAGATATCCCATGGGGTTTATTTATTTATTTATTTAGAAAGAACACATTACATAGGATATACATTACATCCATACTGGTTTACACAATGTTGGGATTAACGTTTAATTTTTGTAGTTTAATTACAGTATTCTTATCTGAATATGCCGTTGGGAAGCATAACAGCTTTTCAGACAAAATAGAAATAATAACAGAATTAATAGAAAAAAATGGTGAACAATACAAATCATGATACAATCTTAGTTACAAAGATGCAGACATAACTTTAGCGTAATATATTGGAAACTTTTAACATCTAATTTATGTGGTTTATGATTGCACCCATATTAGTGATGGTGCTTGTCTGATGTTTATGGGTATCGCGTTCCAGATATCTGCCCCTTTGTAGGAAAGAGTATTTCCTGTAATTTGCATAGAATAATTTGGTTTATGTATGAAATCATCATTGGGAAGCCTTGTATTATGATTATGGTTGATCTGTCTGATGTGTGTGTGTGTGTGGGGGGGGGGGGGGTAATCGCCCTGTGAATGGGCGAAGTATAGTTTCTCTTATTAGCAACTTTGTACATAATGATACCGACAGTAAGTGTATACAGGTCATTTAATTTTAGAATATTTAAGTTTCTGAACATTGGAGAGGTATGAGATCGTCTGTTATCATTGTCTGAGAGAGTTCGTAAACATTTTTTTTTATGGATTACTACTAGCGGATATAGTATATAAATCTTTGTACTACCCCATGCTGTGATTTCACATTGCAAGTGTGGATGGATAAATGAGTAATACAGTGTGAGGAGGGCTTTTAGGGGGGGGGGGTAGAGAAATCTAGATATTTTTTATTTGATATGTTGTGTGTGGCTCTTGAAATTATTTTTCATTTAACTTGATGCCAAGAACTTTAACTTCATTTACTTTTGCAAAATGAGTGTTTCCAATTATTAATGGTGTCACGTTGTGTGCATGATTGCAGTTTTTTAAGTTACGATCATATATGATGATTTTGTCAAGTTTAGTAAAAGCTTATATGCACACATCCATTTATAGACATGATTTAATTGCCTGTTCACTTCGTTCATCAGGTAATTAATATCGTGGTGTGTAGAAGCGTGTGTTGTATCATCTGCATACTGAATACAGTCTATTGTTGATCGATAAAAATCATTTACCTGCATTAAAGTAGTGAGGGTTTAAGAATTGATCCTTGTGGAACCCTATTTTCTAATATAGCATATTCTGACGAAATGTCATTTACTTTAATACTGGTGACGATTAGAGAGATATGACTTAAACCAATTTAGCATATTTCCCCTTGTGCCATGTGTGTTTAATTTGTCTAGCAAGATATCATGTGAGAGCGTATCAAAGGCTTTCGACAGGTCAAAGAAAACTAAGATTTTTTTTTTTGGGTAGTTTGTTTTTATAGATATTTTCTAATAGCATGTTAATGGCGTCTTTTATGGTGTGGCCTTCTCTGAGCCCAAATTTTGTTTTTGTTTGGATGTCGTATTTAGCTAAGAATTTGATTAGTCTATTGTATACGATTCTTTCAAATACTTTACTCAGAGTTGGAAAGACGGAGATTGGTCGGTAATTGTATGGAGAATCAGGGCTGCCTGATTTGAATACTGGACAAACCCTGGCTATCTTCAGGTGATCAGGGAATACACCTTGTACAATTGACTCATTCATAAGTCTTGTGAGTGGGGTTTTATATCACCTGATATTAGTTTATATATTTTCACTGGAATTAAACTGATAGCGGCGCTTTTATTTTTTAAGTTTTTTTAATGTAGCTGATGTTTCGTTTGGCAGAATTGGTTCAAAGAAAGTATTTGGTGTGGGTTGTGGCATATATTGCTGGTAGTGACTGTCTTATTCTGGAATGGCAGCTGCCTTATTGCTTCCTATTTTCGAAAAGAAATTGTTTAATAAATTGGCTATGTCTTTGGGATCACCGTAGGAAATTCCATCCTGCGTTAACGAAGTTACGGGATTTGTCTTCTTTTTTGGCGTTAAGTAGGACCTTTAAAGTATTCCGTAATCCTTTAGGATTAGATTTTTGTCCGGTAATTTTAGGACAATAATGGACCACGTTTGCGGTTTTTATGAGCGAATTTAGTCTGCTACAGTAATTTTCATACCTATGTTTGTTCATTGATAATATCATTCTACTATAGTTTATAGGGGGAATGTTTACGGTTTATGCTTACAATGAGGGCTGGAGTGATTCACTGATTGTTATAGTTCTTTTTTTGACAGGAGTTTCGACTTTATAGGAAAATTAGTATTAAATATATCCATTAGTGTGTTTGAGAATGTTTGAAATTTTGTTTCTATTTCAGTTACTTTCAATTATTCTCGACCAGTCAGAACTTGATATCTGATAAATTTTAATTTATTATTATAGGTGTAGTCGCGTGTGTGTGTGTGTGTGTATATATATATATATATATATATATTAATATATATAAACATAAACAAGTTTCTTAAAGGAAATAACTGGTATTCTGTCTATCAGAAAATGTAAATATAAAAACACACGGGACTTCTCTGAAGTGGTTTATTTTTCAGGGTAGGTGGATGAGTTATATCTTGTATATACTGTAGATGTAGCGGATGATGATGAATAAATAAATAAATAATTCAGAGCTGGGCACTTGCGGTTTTTTTTGCGGTACTGCGGTACTACCGTGTTGGTCGGTACCGCGGAAAGTACCGCGGGAAATTTGAATGCGGTAGCGGTACTGCTGTACTTTCAGCGGTACTGCGTTATGCGGTACCGGTTTGGTAGTGCGGTAGTAGTACCGCAGTACCGCAAAAAAACGCAAAAAAAACCGCAAGTGCCCAGCTCTGAATTGATGATGTCTCTTCGTTTATACACGTTTAACAGCTAGAGTAATCTGCACTAAATTTATTATACATATCATGGAAGAATCAGGGAAGGTTTTAGTAACACACTCGCTACTCCCAGTACCCCCCCAGGTTGTTTCGGGGGGGGGGGGGGGTGTAAGGCTGCAGCAGGCACTCTAATAAATATATATGGGATGAATTTCACAATTAAACACGTGAAATGAATGAATGATGCAAACCCACAAGGAAAAAGAAATGATTCCAAGGCCTTTCTTGGATTCAGAAGTACACCTCATCAGGGAATGAAGAGCGAAGGCGAGATGACAAAAATATATACCTACGTACAACGGGACGGAAAAATAAAAAGATTAGCACATGATTAACAAGAGTTAATTAGAGGCAAAAGATATTTTAACAAGATATTGTCAATTTTATACATTCCCGCAATGTTATCGAAATTATTTTTAAAATGAACAAATGCACATTCTAGAATATTCCTTTCAACTATCTGTTTTTTAACGAGCGCTTTAGAACTATCCCACTTGATACTATGATTACATCTATACATATGGTTAAACAATGCATTAGAATTATTTGTTGTTCTACCCGTTTGGCCTATATATCTCGCCACCGCCTCCTTTCATTCCCTGAAAAGGTGTACTTCTGAATACACGAAAGGCCTTGGAATCATTTTTCTTTTTCCTTGTGGGTTTGCATCAATTATATATATATATATATATATATATATATATATATATATATATAAGATAGATAGATAGATAGATAGATATATAGGGTGTCCGAGAATTATCTGTACAAGTTTTGGCTGTTATTAAAAGTCAACCATGAAGTGTAGAAATTCCAGTGTTGTCCCATTTTACAGAGAATCTCATTAAGTTTTTTCTGATACCAAGTTTTTTAGAAATTGCAGTGTGTCCGAAAATTATCTGTACAATTTCATCTTTTAATAAAATTCTTGATAACACACGTAAAATTCTTAAACAAGATTATTTAGAATCTGTATTTTCAAAAGTTTCTTTTATTAAAGTAACGTTGTTACAAACATTCGATATGTGCACCATCAGTGATTCGCAAAACATCCAATCGATAATCCAAATGTTGCCATTTACGCTGCAGCATATCCACATCAATTCGCTCAATAGCAGCTGTGATTCTTGCTTTTAAATCATCAATGTCTGTCACCCGCGTACAAAAAAGAAAAAACTTGTCAAAACTTATCAGAAGAAACTTAATGAGTTTCTCTGTAAAATGGGACAACACTGGAATTTCTACACTTCATAGTTGACTTTTAATAACAGCCAAAAATTGTACAGATAATTCTCGGACACCCGGTATATGTATATATATATATATATATATATATATATATATATATAGGTATGTATGTATGTACAGAGCGGATTAGTCGGTATTCCGAAATAACAATTAGTCATGTTTTGTTTATTTTGTACTTTTTATGGGGTTAAAATGGCATGAATGATTTCCACAACTTCATCAGTGTTCAGACCTCGGGTACTTTTTTAAACACTGTATGACATAAATGCTTTTCAAATTTTTCTATGAATAGTTTTGGCGAAAACAAGATAGGATGACCAACTGTGGACTATTAATCATTGAGGAGAGCCAGAAACTAACACAAGGCTCAGGCCACGCGAATGCTACCCATTGCGCTAACTCCTGGATTATTATTCCTTACGTCATCGGAAGTCGAACCCCCGATCTCAGTTTCTTATCTTTACTAATGAGGAAACGTGCATACCGCAATTGTAGTATGAAGTTTATTGAAGATCACCATAATTTACGTAGTGTATCCCAAATCTTTTATTTTACATTATGTTGGCAACTCGTTCATCACATCTACACACAACCAAGAAATTTTGTTTTTCTTATAACAGTTCTCGCAGTAAATGTTCTGAATATACAAAAGTAAAAACCCACAAGAGCAATAAATATTTTATCAAAATCAAACCATTTAACGAGGGATTCACTTTTAAGGTTTTATTGGAAGCGCCTACATTCTCACATACGAACTATTATCAGAAATTTAATTTTAAATAATAGATGGAAACAATGTTACTTTATAGCTTAAGATTCATTATGCCGGTGGAATCTAATCATAAAGGTCGGGAGATGTCGTCAGTCACGTGGGTGACACGTCATTAATTACATCATACCCAAGGAACAAGAGGAAGAGAAATACCGGCAATTTGACGCCATCATTGAGAGGAAATGAGAGAGCAATGCGTCATAATGAGGGTCATGAGTCATGACGTTACACCGAGAGAGGCAGGCTGATATTGCGATGGCGTCTTTAATTCGGTACGGAGATATTTTTGTATGACGTCATGAAAGATAACAAGATCATACATTCCCATTCTCTATGTGGGTGGGCACAATGCGCTTGACCTTTATTGGGGTTATTATTTACGAGTTATAAAGTAGCTTGTTATAGAGTTTAAATTTGATGAATTTAGGAACAGAATTATAACTCTTACAAACATTCAGGAAATGAAGGTCGCAGTTGGTTTTCGTCCATTTTCGGTAGATGTTTTTTGAGTCTTTGTGCCTCTTCAACGTGACTCGGTCGTATTTTTCTATTATAACTTGATTGAAGGGTTTGTTCT
>JAJOZX010001538.1:35000-95000 GCA_023014485.1 Bathynomus jamesi | reverse complement strand
ATGACCAGTGTTACTAGCTGTTGTGTCAAAAGTCATGTTCACTACCGAGTCAACACAATTCCATGATCGGAGAAGCTCCATAGTGAGATTAGCAATGATTTGACCAGCTGGCTGATCTGTATTTGGCTTGTAGGAAGGCACACCAAGAAGTTTGATGTCATACGAATTGCCAACTGCTATGGTGAGCCTCTCTTCAGCTTTAGTTTGGTATGACAGAGTTGACATCAGTTTAAAATCCCAGTGAAGAGACAGGAACTGTGGTGGAACCCAGGACTCTCTGACCAATGATGCAAGCTCTTCACCAACCTTACGTCTTGCTCTGTCGCAGTAGAATATATGTGAAACTTTTTTTGTGTCACCACCTGATTCCTCAATGATGGCTTTGGTAAATGCTGCATGTTGGCCGGTGTGATCTTCATGCTTGTAGACAGGGAAACCATCCTATGGTATTTGAGTATGTCATGACTTATAAAAGCAGTTGTTCCTGAGCGAGTTGCTTGGCGAGATTTTCGTGTTTTTGGTTTGTAATCCTCTATATCACCCTCTTCATCCTCAACATCACTGTTGCTTTCCTCACTGTTCTCAATCTGAACTTTGCTTGTAGATGCTTGGGCTTCTTTATGAGCTTTAAGCTGTCGTTCTGCTTGCATCATTTCCTTTTCCTGCTTTCTTTGGACTTTTGATGCGAGCTTCTTCATGGCTTCCAAATGATGCGACTCTGTCTGATTTCATTGACCGCGAGAACTCCAGATCTTCAGGATCTTTTATGAGTTGCTCAGCATTCCTTGGCCACAACTGAAATGTTTCTTGTAACTCCTTTTCGATCCCCTTAAGCTTCGCAACTGCACCAAGCGAAGAACACCGATCCACTGGAAGTTCCCTAAGTTTTGCATTTTTTGCAGATAGTGCTATAATTTTTTCAACAGCTTTCCTCTCAGTAATCATGGCAATGTTGCCTTTCTGATAAAATGGAATAATTTTTTGCAAGACAAATTTAGCATTGTTCCATTTTGTACGGTTAAACGGTAGACCTTCTTGCTGATGAAACATGTAGCATCGCAACACTTGCTCACATGTTGGCAGCCTAGATCCTGTTATCTCTGCATCTGCATCGCTGATTCCAGCACCAAGACCATAAATGGCAGCAGTTTGACGAGTTTTTAACAGCATATTTATCATTTGTGCTATCTGAACTGGCCATAATGCACGACAGGTATAAAGAGAACACAAAAAAATTCTGTAAAGAGAGAACACAAAATTCATTAACATAAACATTTAACATAAACACACAAAAATCATATTATCATAAATACTTGCATATCAGATTATATATTGCAGTTCCTTTTAGAATATTCTATAACTTTCCACCACTTCCTAGCACTTTCTAGAGGTTTCTATCACTTTCTAGAGGTTTCTATCACTTTCTAGAAGTTTCTATCACTTTATAGAAGTTTCTATCACTTTTTAGAAGTATATATGACCTTTAGAAATATCACTTACATGTTCTTAGGCTGATTTTTGTAGTGAACAAAATTTTTAAACTTCTACTATTTGGATCTCAAATCACAGAATGACTGTGGGGTTGGTGTGCATATAGGAAGTCTGTGTGGACCCCATAAATGGCATTCAAATCCAAAAATAATTCACATAGTAGGTTTTCTTAACCATTGGAACATTTCTAACTTAGGGACAAAGTGAAACTATGTCATTGGTGATTTTGATGCACCCTAGTGCCCATGATGTCTTTGAGTAAAGAAGAACGCATTCAGGTAATTCTGCTCGTAGGAAATCGGAACCAGAGGGAGGTCGCTGAGGAATTTAACAGATTGCATCCGGACCGCGCGCCGATAACACACAGCTGTGTCGGCAAACTTGTACCAAAGTTCAGGGAAACGAGATCCATAGGAGATAAACCACGCAGTGGACCTCCGAGGACACCCACCGACGATGACAGCCGCTACCATCGTCGCTCATTTCACAAACAGTCCCCAAAAGTTTCTTCGGCGTTTTTATTGCCGTTTTTATCATTTTGCCCTATGGTTCCAGACTTAGGGACACTATATATATATATATAATATCACGACTTAACCTAACCAATCGTCAAGGGCGTACAGTTGATCTAACCGGGCATTCAATTTAATTTATTATATTTGGTACTGTAAAGCAAAAAACAAGAATAAATGGGGGCCCTGATCTTCAGGTGAGCCATAACTTGACTGAAGGGTTTGTTCTTGGGGAACCGTAACTTAGTAAGGAATAAGAGGACGAAGCCTATAAGCCCTATCTTTACTCTTTATAATATCCCCTACTTTAGAAGTAAACCACAAGGGCTTATTTACTTTCGCACGCTTAATCTTGTACGGTACACATTCCTCATTTATAGTCCTAAACACTGTTTCAAATGATTCCCACATTATTTTTGCGTTGGAGGTCCACATTACGTTTTCCCATTCGTGACAATTCATTTCTAAATTTACAAAAGTCTGCCCGGTGGAAGTCAGGGATTTTAATCGAGTTAGCTGGTTTTGAGTGACTTAAGGGGTGTTGCAAGAAGAATTAGGAACTTTTTCCCCCAGGATATACCAAACTTCGAAATACCTTAATATTTGATATTTGACTTCCACCGGCATCTTCAACAGTTTCCAAACGATTTCGGATTTGACCACTGTTTTTGACTTGACCAATTAGCAAATGACGTCGATTTGATTTAAATTCTTTGAGCATTGCAGCGACAAGTCTTTTCGCCGCTCCAAACGCAGCGCATGCGACACGAACCTATATAAATTTGAATAAGCTTAGTTTATGTAAAAATATTGGTGAAGTCCGAAATCGTTTGGCAACTGTTGAAGATGCTGTTATTTCAAAGTTTGGTATATCGTGGAGAAAAAATTCCTAGTTCTTTTTGTGACACTCCTTACTGAGAGGACAAACTCTACCATATTGTGATCGCTATTGTTTAATGGCTCTATTACTTGAAGATCAGTGATAAGCCTGTCATCCGTAGTTCACGTCCGCGGAGTTAGTCACCAATGATTAAGGTTTGTTCACTACCTATTATTTTCTTTAGTTTTCTTGGATCACTTGAAGATCAGGGCCCCCCCGCCTTCATTAGTTAGCTTTATAAGGCTAACTAACGAAAATATCACGACTGTTGCAGCATAAAGTGGGAAAACAGGACTGCTGATGCTGAAGGGAGGAGGCTAGTTGACTTTGCTGATGAGAACTTCCTCACTCAGTGCGTCAATGAGCCTACACGAGGCGAAAGCGTTCTAGACTTAGTATTCACGACCGAAGACAACCTCGTCACTGGCCTCGCCGTTGACAAATCGTCAGGCGGGAGTGATCACGGTCTGATTAGGTTCCGTGTATGCGTCCCTCGGGTGAAGCGTAGTAACTCGAGAGGCAGTAAGTTCGATCTACGGCGGGCCGACTTTGTTAGCCTCCGGGATAGCGTAGGTGAGATGGGGTTAGAGGTCGGCGGCGATGTTGAGGGAGTGTGGAGTGCATTAAGGGACGAGTTTATGGTGCTGCAGTCTGCTGCCATACCCTCAAAACCGGTCACCCCTGCTTCAAAGCAGCCTAAGTGGTTCAATCGTGACATCGCTTCGGCTATCCGAAATAGAAAAGTAGCGTATAGGAGGGCGAAGGCCAATCGTTCCCATGAGAACACTGAAGCGTATGTCCGCCTGTGTAGGGAAGTGAAGGCGAATGTTAGGCTAGCGAAACGTAACTAAGAATTACGGGTGGCAAGCCTCTGCAAGGGGAACCCTAAGGAGTTCTTCAGTTATGTTAATAGTAGAAAGCCCATTAGAAGCAAAGCGGCGTTCTGCGGACCTCTGACGCGGACATCGCCAATGTGCTTAATGAGTGCTTTGCGGGAGTGTTCACCAGGGAGGACACCCGCATCATCCCCGAGCCAGGCGTGAGGCACGAAGGTGCTGGCCTGGATAGTGTTCGATGTACCTCGACAGTCGTTGCCGATAGAATAGACAAACTGAGCGCGTTTAAGGCTCCTGGGCCAGACCAGTTTCTTCCCAGACTGTTGCCGGAGGTGCGCGACCAGGTGGCTCCCCACCTGGCTACAGTCTTCAACAAATCGTTGGAGACGTGCCAGGTGCCTGGTGACTGGAGGGAAGCCAACGTGACCCCTATCTTTAAGAAAGGGGATCACGAAAGTGCAGGGAACTATCGTCCCATTAGTCTCACTTCAGTTGTAGGTAAATTATTAGTGGGGATAATAGCGGATAGGATCGTTGACCATTTGGAGTCCTACAAGTTGCTTGGGGACTCTCAACATGGGTTTAGACGGCATAGGTCGTGTCTCACCAACTTGTTCGAGTTTTTCCATGTCATGTTGAGTGAGTATGATAAGAGTAGGGCGATTTATATTCTTTATCTCGACTTTGAGAGAGCCTTTGATAAGGTACCTCACCGCCGGCTAATGGCGAAAGTGCGCGCGCTGGGTATCGGTGGGGAAGTAGGTAGGTGGATTGAAAACTGGCTAAAGAATAGGCGGCAGAGGGTTGTAATTAAAGGGGCTAGTTCGGGTTGGGCCTCGGTCACTAGCGGGGTTTCTCAGGGTTCCGTTTTGGGGCCACTGTTGTTTATCATTTACATAAATGATATTGACGGTGGCATCGTCAGTAGGATCGCCAAATTCGCTGATGACACCAAGCTTGGGGCCAATGTTGGGACGCCGGAGGCGATCGAGCAACTGCGTGCGGACCTAGGTAGGATAGGAGAGTGGTCCGAAAAATGGCAAATGCCGTTTAACTGGGTAAATGCAAGGTGATGCACATTGGCTACGCCAATCCTAAGTCGGACTACTCGATGTTGGAGAGTAATATCGAGGTGACTGATTTGGAAAAGGACTTGGGTGTGTTAATTAGCAGCGACCTTAAGTTTACGAAACAGTGCGTAGAGGTGGAAAAGAAAGCCCCAGAAGCTGTTGGGTTATATCAGGAGGCAATTTCAGTTTCGGAACAAGGAGATTGTGCTCTCTCTCTACAATTCCCTGGTTCGGCCGCACCTGGAGTATGCTGTGCAGTTCTGGTCGCCCACCCTCAGGAAAGATATTGAGAGGCTGGAGCGAGTGCAGGCGAGGGCCGCAAAGTTAATCCCTTCCGTTAGACATATGGGCTACAATCGACGGTTACGCGCCCTGAACTTGTTTTCGCTGGAAACTCGGAGGCTGCGCGATCAACTGATCGAGGTTTTCAAGCTCTTACGCGGGTTCAACGATGTCCATTTTAGAAGCATGTTTAGTTTAAATGCTAACCCAACTCGCAACAATGGTTGGAAGTTGGATTTGAAACGGTTTAGGACTAGTGTGTGTGGGAATTACTTTACGTATAAGATCTGTGACATGTGGAACAGGTTACCTTCAGAAATTGTGAACAGTTCTTCTGTGGATCACTTCAAGAAAAGGTTAGACCAAATCTTGCACGCTATTTGAGGGTGTAGAAAATTTTCCCTGGCACCCGTTGCCATTATTACCTCCTCGGTATGGGCCGTAAAGCCTTTTGAGGTGGTACTTTTCCTTGTAACTCCTTGTAACCTAACCTAACCAATCGTCAAGGGCGTACAGTTTACCTAACGATTGGTTGGTTAGGTCGTGATATTTTCGTTAGTTAGCCTTATAAGGCTAACTAAAGAAGGCTAGGGGCCCTGATCATCAGGTGATCCGTTCTCTCTATTATATACAGTATATAATATATTTATTATATACAGTATATAATATCTTTATTATATATATATATATATATATCTTTATTATATACAGTATATAATATCTTTATATATATAATATCTTTATGTATGCAGTATGTAATATCTTTATTATGTATGCAGGCAGTATGTAATATCTTTATTATGTATGCAGGCAGTATGTAATATCTTTATTATGTATGCAGGCAGTATGTAATATCTTTATTATGTATGCAGGCAGTATGTAATATCTTTATTATGTATGCAGGCAGTATGTAATATCTTTATTATGTATGCAGGCAGTATGGTAATATCTTTATTATGTATGCAGGCAGTATGGTAATATCTTTATTATGTATGCAGGCAGTATGGTAATATCTTTATTATGTATGCAGGCAGTATGGTAATATCTTTATTATGTATGCAGGCAGTATGGTAATATCTTTATTATGTATGCAGGCAGTATGCAATATCTTTATTATGTATGCAGGCAGTATGCAATATCTTTATTATGTATGCAGGCAGTATGCAATATCTTTATTATGTATGCAGGCAGTATGCAATATCTTTATTATGTATGCAGGCAGTATGCAATATCTTTATTATGTATGCAGGCAGTATGCAATATCTTTATTATGTATGCAGGCAGTATGCAATATCTTTATTATGTATGCAGGCAGTATGCAATATCTTTATTATGTATGCAGGCAGTATGCAATATCTTTATTATGTATGCAGGCAGTATGCAATATCTTTATTATGTATGCAGGCAGTATGCAATATCTTTATTATGTATGCAGGCAGTATGCAATATCTTTATTATGTATGCAGGCAGTATGCAATATCTTTATTATGTATGCAGGCAGTATGCAATATCTTTATTATGTATGCAGGCAGTATGCAATATCTTTATTATGTATGCAGGCAGTATGCAATATCTTTATTATGTATGCAGGCAGTATGCAATATCTTTATTATGTATGCAGTATTATATACCATAGAATGTTTTAACCTAGTGAGTGGGCGACATGAATGTCACCCAGTGAAGAAAATTTGTCGCCCAGTAAATGAAATCTTAATTTGTAAAAATAGAATTGACCTGGGAGTTGTGTTGGGAACATTGTCTCGGAAGCCATATAAATACATATAATACATGCACATATGCCACAATTAGAACTGTTTATCCTAAATGTAAATATGAAATTTACATTGAATATTTATACATAGATAATGCTAGTGTTATTTCAGACCACACGAGGATGGTGGCCTGATTAGGGAATATCCGGATCCATAGTATCCTTAATCCAGGGGTATGCTGGGACCGATTCGGTCCGGTTCGCCCGAACCGGTTGTTAAATTTTGTTTGGATCACTAACCGTTTGTTTGTTTTTAACAAATATTTAAGTCAGTAGAAATTTATTTATATCTAAATTTTTTTTAATTTGTTTTCAGGATTTTATAGAAAAATATTAGTATCACGAGCAGTGGTCGTTTCGATATTTATTTATTTTTTGATGAAAAATTAGTTTATCTTTAGATAATTATGTCATTAGTGAGTATAAAGAATGTTAAATAATTTCTGCCAAAATGCTACAAAAGGCTGTTTGGAAAAAGTAAAATGCGTTGGCTTCCGGGGCTCCGCCCCGGACCCTGCTGGGAGAGCTACCGCTCACCCCAGACCCCCTAGCTTAATGACTCGCGCCCGCCGATTTACACCCCTTTCTGTATCAGAACCAGTTGTTAAGAAATTGGCATCACACCCCTGCCTTAATCTCCTCTCCCCACTTCCCGATCTGCCTTTGTCGCCCAGTTGGAAAACTTAAAAAATGCTGTTATATACAGTATATAATATACTGTTTTTGTGTGTGTGTGTGTGTGTGTATATATATATATATATATATATATATATATATATATATAATATTGTTCAAAAGTTTGGAAACACTACTAAAATTAATGAAAAAATGTTCCATATCCTAGTTAAAATCTACAATTTGGTAACAAGTGTTTCTAATAGCATAACTTAACTTATCGACGTTGCGCATGCGCATCATAAACAGTAAGTAACCTACAAGGTTATCCCTTAACTCTCTGAAAGCGTTCTTACAGCTGCATCACTCGGGTATTTCATTCCTTGTTCTTTTCATTGAAAATGAATTTTAGGCTACCACCTTTTTTATTTTTTGCTTAACTCAGTAGAATAGTTGTGTTTATAGAATGTTTCGAATATAATAGTGCTATCTACTGCGTTTCATAAACATTCCTAGTTTTCTACATCATGTATCGAAATAATGAGGTCTTTGAACCCTTTTACAGGTGGATTCAACTGATTTTTCACGTGCAATGGCTCCAGTACGGCAGTTACGAGAAGATATTTGCATTATAAATGCAAAAAACTTCACTTTTTTCTACGTGAAGGTCAAAATATGAAAATAAAAACCCACTCTAATAGACAGTTTATTTCCACAACAGTTTCGACGCCCACTGGCATCCTCCTCGGGTGGATACAGAAAAACGAATGAACCAAAACAAGAGGGAAAAACAGTCCAGGGACCGACCGTTAAGAAATTCGCACCTAGGTTAGATCCCATTCTCCCGACACCGGAAGGGCATTTTCATTAAGTACATTCGCACAAATTTAAAACTATCTTCCTGTTCTAAACATACAGATTCTATTATTTTTTTATTTTTTTACATAATTATTACATTTATTATTAAATTTATTACATTTAGTATTGCATAATTTGCGCGAATGTACTTAATGAAAATGCCCTTCCGGTGTCGGGAGAATGGGATCTAACCTAGGTGCGAATTTCTTAACGGTCGGTCCCTGGACTGTGTTTCCCTCTTGTTTTGGTTCATTCGTGTTTCTGTATCCACCCGAGGAGGATGCCAGTGGGCGTCGAAACTGTTGTGGAAATAAACTCTGTCTATTAGAGTGGGTTTTTATTTTCATATTTGCATTAGGATTGTAACTTTACGAGAAGATATATTATTATAGAAATTGCCTAAAAAGTACCAAACGCCATCTTGAAACAGGGTCAACTAAAGACAAACAACGAAAAGGACGTCCAAGAAAAACTACAGAATCTCAAGACCAGTACTTGAAGGTTACATGCCTAAGAGAAGGAAGACGTAGTTTGCAGCAGGACTTTAATTCCTCACAGGGTACTAGCGTTTCGGTCATAATACGATGTCGATTGCAAGAGGCAGGGTTGCACGGAAGAGTTGCTGCCAAAAAATTGTACCCGAGACCAAGAAACAAGTTTAACATGGTAAAATATGCACGCGATCATGTTCACTGACTGATTGGGCGAAGGTTCTGTGGAGAGAAGTCAAAATTTGAAATCTTTGGGTCTAAAAGAAGACGGTACGTACGACGGCGACAGGTGAGAGATATAATAATTTGTGCTTATAACCAACAATAAAGCATGGTGGGGGATCTATCAGTATTTGTGGGGTCCATAAATTCATCTGGAGTTGGCTCCCTTGTGAAATTCGATAGTACTCTAACTACAGAGAATTACAAACAAATTCTTAAACTGCATACTGTGCCAAATGGAAAGCGTTTGATTGGACAAGGGTTCATCTTCCAACAAGATGATAACCCCAAACACACGGCACGGATTGTAAAAACATATTTGAAAGGGAAGGAGGACACTGAAGAACTAAAAATTATAGAATGGCCATCACAAAGCCCCGACATGAATCTAACTGAGGCTATATGGGACTGTGTAGGCGCTGAGAAAGATACTGAAACCACCTAATATTGAACAACTGTGGGGGAAGACCTGCAGAATATTTGGATGAACATTCCACCACCACTGGTAAAGAAATATTCTGACACCATTATTAACAGAGTCCAAGCTGTTTATAAGGACAAAAGGGGGACACACTAAGTACTGACACACACACACACATATATATATACTGTATATCTTTGTCTATAATTATTCGTTAAAATATATTTGTACGTGTTTTATACTCTGCTGCCTCATTCAAAATATACATATACGATCGATGATGGCTATAAATACCCATATACCACTGGTGTTTTAATTTTTTGAACAGTAATATATAGGCCTATATACGTCATCAAAAATTTCGCTTCCCAAATGAGTTGGGGTGAGAAGGCATACATGCTCGTAAAAAATAAGAGAGAGAAACGAAGGCATACACATTTATTCACACTGGCATCCTGGTGGACCAGCAGTCTCCCCACATGGCTAAATTCCACACCTGAGGTGCTTCATACGCTGTGTGATGGTGCTTCCAGGCTTTGTCAAAAATAAGAGACAGAGTCCTGAACTTGCATACTTTTAACAAACCACCTCCATTCCAACCTACTTGCAATCACTTCTCGTGCATCACCCAGATCACGTTCACGCTTCCTCACGCAATCATTCACTATGTCCATTGTCCATCCACCTTCTCAGCCTCCCTTTTCTCCTTCTACCTTCACAAGCACGCTTATACACTCTTCAAACTCTATCATCTTCCATTCTTCAAGACATCCAAACCACTTCAACACATTTTCCTCAATTTTCACTTTCACTGACTTCAGCACACCACATCTGTGCAGAACCATAAGATTTATTGCTCTATCAATCCGGCGCACGCCACACATGCTTTTCAAGTTATCCATTTCAACTGCTCTTACTCTTGACTTCTCCCTTTTATGCCATGTTAATGTTTCCCACCCATACAAAAGTGTCGGTATTGACACACCTTCATGTAAACATCTCGCAGCATCTCTACCCAGTTTTCGCTTCCTCACAACAGTCGTACCTCTTTTGCTCAAAACACGTGCCAAATACTTAAAAAAACTCTACCATCTCTAGTGTTTCACCATCACGTGACTGAATTTCCCTCACTTTCCACGATCAATAACTTGCTTTTATTTACATTCACTTCCAACATTCACTTCCAACAATCACACCCCACCACAAAACTCTTACCAGCTTCTAGCATATCACACTCGCCGAAAAAAAAAAATATACACACTGTGTATAGAGGGTGTCCATAAATGATTACCCTGATTAAAGCATGCTATAACTTTTAAATAAACACTCGTATTCAAACACTTTTAATCATAAGTAGATAAACATACAAAGTTTTGATACATAGTTAATGAACTTAATAAGCTTCCACATGTGCACCCCTAATGGCACGTAAAATGTCTAAACGGTATTCACACTCACGCCACACATTTTCCAACATTTGTGGGTTAACTGTTGCAATTGCATCCGTAATGCGTTCTCGCAATGTCCTGATATCTGGAACAACTGTTGCATAAACCAAATCTTTAACATGACTCCAGAGAAAGAAATCCAGCGGGGTAATGTCTGGTGATCTTGGGGGCCATGGGATTGGCCCGTCCCTGCCAATCCATCGATTTGGAAATGTTGCGTCGAGAGTTTCATGAACAACATGCGCCCAATGAGGGGATGCCCCATCTTGTTGGAAGATGACAGTTGGCTGCCTGTCCTGCAGCTGGGGGATGGCGTAATTGGTGAGCATATCCAGGTACACAGTTGCGGAAACTGTGTTCTCAGCGAAGAAGAAAGGACGAATTATCTGGTCATGCATTAGTCCACACCAGACATTGATCTTCGGACTGCCCCGAATATGCTCCCTTACGGCACGTGGGTTTTCCGATCCCCAAATACGCACATTGTGTCTGTTGACTCTACCACTAAGATGAAACGTAGCCTCGTCTGAAAAGCAGACACGTAACAAGAAGTCATTATCCTCGTCAATGCTGTTCAAAATGTCAATAGCGAATTGTTCACGTTTTGGACGGTCATCAGCTTCAGTTCTTGAACAATTTGTACCTTGTAGGCGTGTAACTTCAAACGTTTGTGTAACACCTTGTGCACCGTAGACTTCGGTATCTTTAGTTGGCATGAAGCTTGTCTCACCGATTTCCTTGGTGACCGTGTGAAAGCAGTTTGAATGTTTTCCACCGTCCCATCGGAAACTGATGGTCTACCACTGCTCTTTCCCTTTTCCACGTTTCCAGTTTCCAAGAATTTTTTCATCCACGACTTAATTAACTTCACATCCGGTGGATTCTTTACATACT
The DNA here is from genome assembly GCA_023014485.1 of Bathynomus jamesi. Classification (NCBI taxonomy): domain Eukaryota; kingdom Metazoa; phylum Arthropoda; class Malacostraca; order Isopoda; family Cirolanidae; genus Bathynomus; species Bathynomus jamesi. Next base: position 83,209 of record JAJOZX010001538.1, on the reverse strand, counting down.
TTGTTCTGAACCTTCTCTGAACACTGACAGATTTTGTTTCTGCAAGCCACACAACACATTGTGCCTTCTCTGTCACAGACGCCATCTTAACTGAACAGCTACTACAGCGTTCCTAGCGGCGAATGCGGTAGACGAAACACACCAGCACAGAAACTCTATGCGTGTACGAGATCACCTGTAAAAAGAAAACGGATGTAAGATTCGTCATTAAAACATGAGAGCATACTGTTTTCAGGGTAAACATGTATGGACACCCTGTATATTCAGTTGAGATACAAGTTAGCGAGACAAAGGAATTAATAACTCACGAACTATGATGACAAGAATATATAGATTTTTTATGATCTCTGACGTGAGCGGCAAAAGTTTTCGGCGGTACGGGCTTTCATTGAGTAACGGACACGCGATTTGTGGTTCATCGAAGTTTCAGGGTGGTCCGGTGATCTTTGACGTACATCTTGTCAAAAAACGAGACCCACATGTTAGTTCATGACTTGCTTGTCATTACCTTCAATACAGCCGTTCCCCTGCTATACGCCAACCTTTTCCCTCCTCATCATGGTGTCATTTTCCCTCTTGATTCCCTTTTAGTATAGTGTCATTGAGGACGTCCCTTCTGATGTCATAAGTCACGTGACTGATGGCGTTACCTTAGACCTTCCTGCATGGTGGCATATACTGCCGATATTCATTGTGATGAAAATGCTAACACACAATTTATAAAAGTTGCACGATTATGGATACATGCATAAACGTTATCGTAATCTTTCAGAATTCTCATTACCGATATAACTTCGGCATAAAGCCGGTAATTATGAAATTGGTAAATTTACGAATTATATTTTGTTAAATACTTTCTCGCTAAAAATCTCCATTAGTGAATAGAAATTCGGCACACGATTCGTTATTATTTATTCGTTTAATTTTTTCGTTCCCTTTTTCGTTCGTTGTTTTATTAATTTGACATTTGAAAGGAAGAGATTTTTTTCTTTTGTCTCGCGGAGGTTGTCCGATGAAACAGATGTCTTTTAAGCTTTGATGAGGATTGACGAAGGCAAATTTCTGCATCGGAAATTTTTTTTAAATGTACAGTATAATCATAGGGGGTTTATTTCGTTTATACTATATTTGATGTATCTGTATCACAGGGTGACCATAAAGTATCCTTACAAATTATAATCAGAAATAATTTTAGTGAAAAAAATATTAAATGATTAACAATAATTACTCAAAACTGCATAAAAATTAGTTTACGTCTGTCTCCAATATCATTTATAAAGAATTGAACTTCATTATCTGAATTTCGTGCAGATATATAAAGGGTGTCAGGAAATGATTGCCCCCCCCCCCCCTGTACAGAAGAAACTGAAAGGAATAGAAAAAACAGACAAAACCACGCGAAAGAGCGTTTAATTTTGAATAAAAAACACTTGTTTTAATATCGGGTGTTGCCCCCATTTGCAGCTCTGACGGCCATTAATCGACGGGGGTATGATCCCAGAAGTGTCTCAGAGATCGGTATCATGACTCATTTCTTCAAGGACTTCGTTGATCTTTGCAGTCATAATTTCTGTTGAATACCGATTCTGAATGGGTTGTTCCAGCATTAAGGACTCCACCCGATCCTTCATGATGGATCCGACATGTTCACAGACATTAAGATCGGGAGAATTGCCAGGCCATTCATTATTTCCGAAAAAATCAATGTTATTGTCCTTAAGCAGTTGTTGAGTCGCAAGTGCTTTCATACAGGGGGCTTTGTCGTGAAGAAAGGTTGCCTGTTCAACATCCAAAACACACTCGGGTCTTTCAAAAACGGAATTACATGTTGGGCTAAAATTACATTTCGAAAATAAGGCCCATCCCAACTGGTTCCTCTTGGTTTGATAACCCAGATGAGCTTCCGAATAGAGAACATAATGAAAACACCCACACATGCTGGATTTTTTACTATTTCTCGATACTTCTGGTCGTCTGGGACTTCATCAGGAGTTGTTCCCCAAACCCGATCATTCTGAAAATTTGGTTTTCTGGAGACATAAACGAAGAATTCATCGCTGACAACCAAGTGAAGGAAATCGTCTTCCGTCCATTCCTCAAGATAATCACAAAACCATAGCCGATCTTCAATATTAAGATCACTCTTCCGTGGCTTAGCTTATTTCATGCCAAGCACTCAAGCCTTGGCGAACTCGAAATTGATGCACAAGTTGCCGATTGACTATCTTACCACGACGGATAAGTATCTCTTTCGCTACCTCAGAGCAGCTCTTCTTTCGGCGCCGTGATGCAGCAAGCACAATGTCTTTCGATTCTTGAGATAATTTCTCCGGTCTTCCTCCTCGAAATTCTGTTTCACAATCTTCAGGATTCTTATTCCAATTCCTTTTGACAAAGTCTTCTGATCTTTTTAATCTCTCAGCCACCCAGTGTCGAGTTATGAAAGTTGCACCAGCTTCCTTTGCTTCACGAAATGTGACAGCTCGAATGCGGTCAAGAACTCGCTTTTTCTCTGAATCGTTCAAAATAGATGATGCCATGGTTTCTGGGGGGAAAAAATGGTAAGAATTAAAATCACAGGAATAGAATATAATGGTTTTTATTCAGATTTTAACGCTCTTTCAAGTGGTCTCGCCGGTTTTTATCTATCTCTTCTGGGGGGGGGGCAATCATTTCCTGACACCCCGTATATATGTCTTTGTTATAACACAAAATAATATCTGAATCTATGTTCAATATTAAATGTAAATAAATAAATAAATGAATGAATCAGTTTGGAATTTGCTCAGGGCGCAATAATGCCTACCAACGGCTCTGTTCGTTCAGGATGACAGGCCTGCCAATACCATGAACACTGTCATCATGTCCGAAAGTTTTTTTTTTGTTTTTACAAGACCATTTTTTATTCTCTTCATTGTTAATATATATCCCCTAGGGTGTCTCTTATTGGGTAGTCAAAAATTGAAATGTTGAATTATTTTATCTGCGCCCCCTAAAATAGTTCCATTTAGCATAAAAACTTAAACTTGAAAGTTTGACACAAATTGGCTCATATTTAGGGGTCGCCCCCGGTTAATAAAAATGGTGACCATGGCATAATAGCTCCTGACATATGATTATGCTCATTATACACATAATTCCTTCCTTCTTTTTTTAGTTTGATTCGTTTTTATAAATATAGGCCTTCTTATTTATCATTGATCCTTTTCTAACCTATCCTTGATGTTGTTATAATCCATCCTTTGGTCCTCAATCCTTCTTTATCCCAATCCTTTTTCTCCTATCCAAAATCCTTCCTGGCTCTTTTTTTATACAATCAGCAATGAAGCATTGCTACAAAAAAAAACCATTAGTTTATTATATAGATATAAATTCAAAATGCCAGTGCTATTTACATACCTTAATTACTTTAATTAGCATTATTTCCTTATACAACATTTATTTAATATACAATGATTATACAATATGGTGTATTTTAAGGTGCGACCTCATTGATGGTTATTTTTTGAGAAGAACAGTTTTTGATGGAACTGGGTGACTCTGGCGGTGTTTTGCAACAATTTGGAGCAGGAACTGGAGCTGCTCTTCCCCCACTGTCAATTTCTTATTCAGCTCTTGAACTAAAGCTACTGCACGTTCTGCCCGGTCATTTACAACAGATAGAGCTGCAACAATAGCTCTGGCCCTTAAATATTCACAGTTGGATGTCCAAGTGCTGGGTGCCTTGTTCAGAAATCCTTCTGGCAAATTCAGCTTAGTAAAGAATTCTCTAGTATTTCTTGTAACAGTTGGTGTAGTCCTTCACCAGAGCAGAAGGTCGATTCAGGAATCCGAGGACGCTTGGGTGGTCTATCAGTGGAGTCATCTTCTAATGCCTTTACCATGCGTTTCTTTACATCTGTAGTAATTCGCTCATCAAAGAAGCAAGACCAACTGCTTCTTCAGACAGGTACCATAAGTGGTTAGAGAGCTTTTTTTTAGTTGCATCAGAAATCTTTTTGTTAAGATAATTAATCAATGACCTCATAAGGAGCCAGTCATTAAATGGAGTTTCAATAGGGAGTGAGGATGTTGTCCAAGCCTTCATATAGATGAGAAAGAAAAAAGGGAAAGATCTCGAATTCCTCGTTCTTCAGTCTTAGTCATCTTGAACTGGTTTCGAAAAAGCCACATCTTGATAGAATAGAGCGCTTTGGACATCCAGCGAGCTCGATGCATGGCACCTGGTGCACGAAACTTGATGCCTTTATTGGGGACACCTCCAAGAAAGATGATGGACAGATCCAAAAGTTCTTGATAGTCACCCCGTAGCATAGGTGCCTGGGATCTAGCAAACTGAATTAGTTCAGTTTTAGACTGGATAACTGCTTCTTTAGTAATCGTGTCTGTCTCACCTGTTTGGAACTGGCTTTGATCAACAGAAGTCCAATTGTCACGAAAACGCTTAAGATCAATATCTCTGGACCAGTTGATGTAGATCCCAATGTTGCTTCAAATGCAGCTCCCAACAATAAATCTAAAACATGGTGTCTACAAGGCAAGTACAAAACATCATGTCCCAATTTTGCTTCGATGAGAGCACAGGCTCCAATATATTGACCCGTGTTTGAAGCTGTTGTATCGAAACAAATTGCTTTTACTCTCTCTGTAATTCCCCATTCATTCAGGCAGTTAAAGACGGCTTCAGCTTGTGCTTCTCCAGTTGAGTTTGGGATTTTGGGGACACCAAGCAACTGTTCAACACCAGGTCCTGACACAAGTACTGGGACGATCAATGTGCTTGTGCGAGGTGAGGTCCTCCATCATCTTGCCATCCCAGTGGACTGTCATAGAACATTCTCCATGGAAATGCTCCTTAAGTTCTTTAGCATGACGAGCTCGGTTCTTATTTCGAAGGCGATGGATAGAATGTTGGTTTATGTTGTAATCTGAAGCGTCCAAACCAAAGCTTTTAGCTGCCTCTGCGAGGATAAATGTTGCCTTTCTAGAGGAAATTTGTGTACGATCCAGGCAGCAGACATCTGAATAGTCATGATGTTTTTCATGCCTCGTTTTTTTCTTAGATTTTGGTAAGCACAATCAGTATAAATAATTGTGAAAATATAAATAACATAGTTTATTATCTGATAATAGCAAAAAAGAAGTATAGTGATACACAGTTACACACCTTTTACTTATGACAGGCAGAACACGAATGATGACAAATAAACAATTGCAACATAATCTGGAGCATTCTTGATGAAACATGTTTAAACAGGTTGATCTTGTCTTATCAAGCAATATTTTCAGCTACAAACTTGACAATTATCTCTAATATATTCATTAATTGAATTCATCATAAATATGATGATTAATTAATTAAAAACATATGTTTAGTATACTTGACAACTGCTAGTAATTTCAAATATTAATTGCATAAAAATAGCTATATTTTATGAACTTTAATAAGCGGGGCGACCTCTAAAATTGTTCAATCCAAAAAACAATTTTATAGTGATGTTTTTACAACCAATGGAACTGGTTGAGGGGGCGCAACCTAAACAATTCAACACTTCGAAAATAAGAGACACCCTAATATCCCCTTCTTGAATTTATATTTAATTATTAATTTATGTTTCCTTAGTAATATGTTAACCAGAGTGATGAATGGAAATAATTGTTCTAAAGACATTTGGCAATGAGTTAACCAACCAATCAGCGCTAAACCCCAGATTCATTCATAAAATGTTACAACCGTTTGTAGTACACACGAGAAATATATGCCATGTGTCGCTATCTGTTCTCAAGAGTGTCCTACGAATAATGAGCGGAACTGTACATCAAGCAAGGCTTTTGGAAAAAGGAGCTACTAACTTTTTGTCCTCGCAGAAAAAAGTAACTGGTAAAAGTTACAAATATTCAGGAGTTTTTGTAACTAGGTACAGTTCCAATTACTCGGCCGGAAAACTTAACTAGTTACCTTAAGTCACTCAAAAGTAATAATAACTGAATATCTAGTTACATCACAGCCTTGTTTATATATATATAATATATATATACTAGGGGCACTCAATATATTTTTCCCCACCATGTTTTCTTAGCTAAATAATAGGCCGTGGGGCTGAAATGTCGTTTGGGCCATAAGTTTGAAGTTTCTGCGCTTCACATAACCCGATTTTTCCAGTTTGAACCTCCCCCTCCTTGTATAAAACCGCTTTTAAACACTTGTATAAAACCGATGGTTAACACAGTTTCGAAAATGGCGTCTGACAGTGATGTGCGTCGTAAACAGAGAGCTGTTATAGAGTTTTTAACCGCAGAGAAGGAAACAGTTGGAAATATTCACAAACGTCTACAAAACGTTTATGGAGATGCTGCTGTTGATCGAAGCACATTTCGACACAGATCTAAACGTGTGAAATCATCGGAGAGAGGGAGAGCCAGCCTCGATGATGAGCCACCCAGCGTTGCCCGGCATCGGCTGTGACATCACACACTGTGCAACGTGCTAACAGCATCATTCGATCAAATCGGCGCGTTACATACAAGGAGCTATCACTGGAGCTAGGAATTAGTGAAGGAAGTGTGAATACGATAATTCAGCAACTGGGATACTCAAAAGTGTGTTCACGGTTTGTTCCTCGCCAACTGACTGAAGATCACAAAGCCCAAAGAAAAGAAATTGCTTCCGAGTTGTTGGTTCGATACGAGACAGAAGGGGATGACTTCCTTTCACAAATTGTGACTGGGGATGAGACTTGGGTACATCACTTTGAACCTGAAACAAAACGCCAATCCATGGAGTGGCATGACGCAGACTCCCCACGCAAGAAAAAGTTCAAAATGGCTCCCTCTGCAAGAAAGGTTATGGTCACCATCTTCTGGGACATGAAAGGGGTGATTCTGGTGGACATTATGAAGAAAGGACAAACAATCAACTGAGAGGCATATGTTGCTACCCTACAGAGACTCCAGAGACGTATAAAGCGAGTTCGATTGGAGAGAAAAACTGGAAGACGTCCTTCTTTTGCACGATAACGCAAGACCACATAACAGTTTGCAAACAGAGAGGCCATCACAAAAATGCGTTTGACTGTGTTACCCCACCCTCCATACAGCCCGGATGTGGCACCTTCAGACTTCCATTTGTTTAGGCCAATGAAGGATGCTATTCGCGGAAGAAAGTTTCAGAGTGACGATGAGGTTGTTGAGGAGGTTAAGAGGTGGCTCCAGTGAACCCAGCAGACTTTTACTAGCAAGGATTAAAGGCCCTTGTTTCGAGGTGGAGGAAAGCCGTAGAAAAGGATGGAGACTGGAAAAATAAAAACTTGTAAAAAAGGTATGTAACTACTTGTGTACAAAATTTCTGGAACTTACAAGGAAACGTGGAAAGAAAAAAAGGTAGGTGCAAAATATATTGAGTGGCCCTCGTGTGTGTATATAATATATATGTATGTATAGTATATATATTATATATATATATATATATATATATATCCCCGCAAGGGGGTTCTAAGCTCGTGCTCTTGAGTGTTCTTTGTGCTCGTTTGTACGTGCTTGTTCCAGGAGGTTTCTCGTGCGCCCTCCCGGCCCTAGCACCCAAGGATGATGGGGCTCGACCCTGCAGTCCTTGTCATCCTTGGTCTTTTTCCACTTCGACTGTCCCCTCCACCCTTTCTTTTTCCTCTGTCTTTCCTCTCACTTTTCTTTGTTTTTCCGCCGAGATATGCCCTTTTAAATAGAGGCGAATCGGTTCTTCCTGAACTTAAAAAAAAAAAAAATATATATATAGTGTGTGTGTGTGTGATATATATATATATATATACAGGGCGTCCCAAAAAAATGTATACACACTTTAACAGCTGATAGCTCAATTGATGTTTCTTTCTTTCCAAGTTAAACCCATTAGAATTAATAATGGCAGTCAACTAAGCTTTGAACAAGGAAATTCATTCTAAAATGCTACTGGAAGTGTGAAAACGCAGTTGAAGTGCAAAGACAGTTTAGGAGGGAGTTTCAAACAGATCCACCAACGGGACTTACCATCACTCGAATTAGAGATAAGTTTGAAGCCAATGGAACTGTTCAGAATGTCCACAAGAAGCGTTCCGGAAGACCACGGACATCGACAAGCCCCACAAAGCAAGAAAGAGTACTGGAAACGCATCACCAAAGTCCAAGAAAATCTGTGCGGCAAGCGAGTCGTGAGGTAGGAATTTCAGAATCGTCTGTCCAACGCATTTTGAAGCGCTGTCAATGGAAAAGTTACATTCCAAGATTAGTCCATGCTATTAATGAAGATGATCCGGACCGAAGAGTGGAGTATTGCGAGTGGTACTTGGCACGATGTGGATGTGGATTGGACGAAGGGGTTTCGTAGAATACCCTCCGCGTTCACCAGACCTCACATCACTAGACTTTTTTTAATGGGGATACTTAAAAGACAAAGTCTACGCTATAAAACCTGCAACAGTCGCTGAATTGAGAGCAGCCATTGAACGAGAATGCACACAAATACCAAACGAAATGTTTCGTGATGTTTGCGATTCCATTGCTTCGCGTTATCAGCAGTGCCTGGACCAGAACGGACGTCAGTTTGAAAACAGGCGTTGACAAAACAATTAAATAATGTCTGTAGATTCTATTACATTTTGAAAATGAAATGTATTTTAATAAACACTGCCTTTATAAGTATTTAAAGTGTGTATACATTTTTTTGGGACGCCCTTTATATATAATGAAAAATGAAGTGTAAATATTTTATTCGTGAAAATTAAATGTACAGATATAGGCACCCGGTAACTCGGTAGTTACGGAGGCTGAGGGGTGTGGTGCTGGTTCGCTCCCGGCCGTTGGCATCGGGTAGTGTTAAGTTGGCCGTTTATTCTGTTTGTTCTGGCTCAGGTGACCGTTGGGGTACACTCAACCTCACGTCGTGGGGAAATAGCTTCTTGAATGTTACATGTGCAGGGTGACCCAAAAATCTGAACACAAGAGAAATGATCTGTTTCCTGCATTATGTTCATTTATTCTTAAATGCTAAACTGAGACCCGTTAACTTCGATATACTTCTCAGTTCTTTAACTCGCCCAGTCACTTTTCTGACAGTTGAGAAACCAATGTTTTTTTCTCCCTTGGTTTTGCTGGTTAAATTTGTCTGCGACACTTTGGTACGTGCTTCCTTTTCTTGCGTACCTGGACACCAACTTCATTCACTCACCTTTCGTTAATTTCCCATCCATGTCTCACCTGGAACAAAGAAAACAAACGGTATTAATATAAATCACTTTCCCCCTATGTGTCCTGACTTTTGGGCCACCCTGTATATATATATATATATATATACACACACAGTGTGTCCGTAAAGTCATGGTGGGATTTTAAATAGCTATATTATTGCAACAAAACGTGATAATGAGATGAAAAAAAGGCAAATTGAAGAACAACTCTAAAAGAATAAGTTTATTTAACGTAGTTCGATATGGGCTCCTCTGGTAGCCCTGCAGACATCTAGGCGGTGATTCAATTCCAGCCACACACGCCCAAGAACATCAGGAGTGACGGATGCGATAGCTTCCGTGATTCGCTCGTGCAAGTGATGAATATCCCTAATGGGTACACTGTACACGCTTTGCTTGACGTAACCCACAAATAAAAGTCCAAAGGTGTCAGGTCCGGAGAGCGTGGAGGCCATGGCTTCCATCCTCCTCTCCTATCCATCTCTGTGGAAATTTTTCATTAAGGAATTCTCGAACAACGTTGGCATAGTGTGGAGGAGCACCATCTTGCTGAAAGATGACATTATTGTCAATAAATTGGGGTACTGCAAATATTCCAACATAGCGAGGTAGTTGTGTGACGTCACAGTGGGTTCCGCGAAAAAAAATGGGCCAATCACTCGATCTCGTGCTAGAGCACACCACACATTAACTTTCGGGCTATTACGCTCATGTTCAACATAGGCATGTGGACAGCCTAGACTAACTATGAGATAAAGGTTAAGCTTAGCCTAGACTTTCTACAAGATACAACTTTGAGAGTTGTTCTTAAATTGGCATTGTTTCATCTCATTATCATGTTTCGTTGCAATATATAGCTATTTAAATCCCACCATGACTTTACGGACACACTGTATATATATGTGTATATATATATATATATATATATACGTATATATATATAATTGTATATATGTGTATATGTGTATGTATATGTGTATGTATGTATATATGTATGTATGTATGTATGTATGTGTATGTATATGTATGTATGTGTGTATGTATGTATGTATGTATATATATGTATGTATATATATATGTATATATGTATGTATATATATATGTATGTATATATATATGTGTATGTATATATATATATATATGTATGTATGTATATGTAGTATGTATGTATGTATATGTATATATATATGTATGTATATATGTATATATATGTATGTATATATATGTAGTATATATATATATATGTATGTATGTATATATATGTATGTATGTATGATATATATATATGTATGTATATATATATATGTATGTATATATATATATATGTATGTATGTTATATATATATATTATGATGTATATATATATATATTATGTATGTATATATATATATTATGTATGTATATATATATATATATAATGGAACCATCAGGATAAAAACATTCGTCATTGTAGAAAAGTGTAATTATTATTTTATTTTTACAAAAAATATGGAATTACATTAAGGTATTTTAGGTTTTAAAAGTTTTTTTTATTCTGAAACCCTCACGAACAATGTATAGTATGGTATTAATATGAAATATATCATAGTTAACTATTCATCAACCATAAAATCCCTGAGAATAATTACTGTACTACTGACAACTTAATTATTATCACGGTTACCCGCTTCTTTTTTTTAATCTGTTTTCGGGAATGAGGTAATAAAATAAGAATATAATAAATAAAATAAAAATATAAAAACTCTAAAAATAATATTGAAAGAATTGAGAAAAAATTCGATTTAAATAAAAAAATTAGTGATTTATATTTTTTATTAAAAAAAAAATAAATAAATAATAATCCCAACATTCGAGTATTCATACTCCTGTAATCACTAAATTTAAAGTTGCCCTCCAGAATTTAAATGATATATTTTTATTCAATTTGAACAGTTTTGTTCATTATTTTGTAAATGGAAATTGTTCTATATTTGGAGGCGAGGTTAAAATTAGTGACATTCGTTGTAATTGGGTAGTTTTAATAAGTGTGTGTTCTCACAAACCCATGTTCTTATATGTTCTCAGCCCCAGGTACTCGCATGTTCCCACAACCCGTTACAATCATTAATGATTTGAGTAGCATATATTATGGCGTCGTCAGCAGACAGAAACATCTTTAACCCTGGCTCCTTTGCTAGATTATTGATATAAATTACCCCCTCTCCCTCCTCCCCCAAAAATAAAGCGCCTGCCGGTAGGATTTCTGCATTCCTGCATATACCTTGCTTTATATAGTGGAAGCTATTATTAAAACAGGATTCAAGAAAAACAGGATCGCAGGACTCATATTTGTATAAGCTTTTCAAGAGAAAATGTTAACTGTTTTTGAATAATGTGATGTTTAGTTACAAATCCCTTCATGCATTCAAATCAATCGTATGTAGAAAAGATAAAATATGCGTCTATGTAAGTTAACTCGTTTGTACCTTAAAAAAGCCTGATAAAAGAGTCATTAAAGCATTTATAGATTCGATTATAAATGAGATTTTCAAAGGTATTAAATACTTAAACATGTGAACAGGCCAGCGTCCGTAGCTCAATGGATAAGTTTCCTTATAAGCGAAGTGAAGACGCTTAGATCGGCGGTTCGTCTCCTCATGGTACTGTTAAATAATTAATTATCCATGAATTAGCCTAATGGGTCGCATTCGTTTGGCCTGAGCGCTGTGCCAGTTTCTAGTTCACCTGACTAATTATGTCCAGGACCAAATATATTTGGAAAGGCCATACTGGATTGCACTTGTCCATTTTCCCTCCTTCCATCCGTTCGTCACGCTTTCACGTACAGGTTAAAACTTTTGAACCCCTCGATCTAAATTAATGAAACTTCACACGCGCATGGATCATCACAACATAGTGTGTTATGAGCAAAGAATCAGTTCCTGCATCAAAAGTCAAGATCGCAAATAGAGGTCAAAGATCAAATGGAGCTTTTTCATGTCCGCTCGCACCATAACTTTTGAGCTGCTCAACATAAATTCATGAAACGTCGTCATACACATTAGAGTGGCTCTTATTTTTCGAAATTGAAAATTTCACCGTCTTAACCCCCTCAATATATTCCATTTGATAAAAGAAACAAAATGTGCAAAATCTCAAGTAATTATAAATATTCTTATTGTTCCCGCACAAGGACTTAAATTTAGTTAATTATTGAACCATAAATACACGAATTTTTTATTAAAATACACGAATTTTTTATTAGCGTTCCATTATAAGGGCAAATAACAGCAGTTAAAGAACAGCATAAACTAAAATAGACATTGACTACTGATTAATTAGAAACTGAATTGAACTAAAAATTTTAGGACTGAAAGCATAGTAAATTTGGCCTAGTAGGGATGGTTGCTTATGAGGCACCCTTAAATATTAATTGATTTTAATAAAACTTCTTTGGTACACGTTTTATATTAATAGGAAAAAAATGCCGGGGTGAGACCCTCAAATTTTGGTTGATTGGGTGGTTCTTATACATATAAGAACCACCCAATCAACCAAAATATGGGGGTCCCCCCCACCACGCATTTCTTTTCCTATTAATATAAAACGTGTACCAAAGAAGTTTTATTAAACTCAATTAATATTTAAGGGTGCCTCATAAGCAACCATCCCCTACTAAGCCAAATTTACTATGCTTTCAGTCCTAAAATTTTTAGTTCAATTCAGTTTCTAATTAATCGGTAGTCAATGTCTATTTTAGTTTATGCTGTTCTTTAACTGCTGTTATTTGCCCTTATAATGGAACGCTAATAATAAAAAATTCGTGTATTTATGGTTCAATAATTAACTAAATTTAAGTCCTTGTGCGGGACCAATAAGAATATTTATAATTACTTGAGATTTTGCACATTTTGTTTCTTTTATCAAATGGAATATATTGAGGGTTAAGACGGTGAAATTTTCAATTTCGAAAAATAAGAGCCACCCTAATACACGTGTATATCATAAGACAATGTGTTCTGAATAAGAATCCGGTTCTTGCACCAAAGGTTAAGGTCACAAATATAGGAGGACGCATTGGTGTCATTTCGATATAGTTTTTATCATCATCAATACACAGAGCAACAACTCGTACTATCTTCAATAAATCAGGTAAGAGAAATTGTCCAATACAAGTATTAAAAAAAATAAAAAATGACGTATTCCAATAATTCGCAGATGAAGTTTTCAATACTTTTAGAGAATATGGTAATGTTTGAAAATCTGAATCTCTGAAATTATGCAAAATAGTTTAAACCAAATTGGGAAGTAAAATGTAAAGTGAATTTCATCGATTATTTATATCAAATATAACGTAGCTTCAGTCATTGATCCTGCATGGCATTTTTTTAAAAATTTTGATCGAATGTCAATTTATTCCCCATGTTATTGTTGTACTCTTACATTGTCGGCACTTTTGTTGATAAAACTCTGCTAGAAATAATAAACATTTACTCCTACACTTAGTCCTCCCCCACATTAGAGAGACGTCTCTGGTTGTATTTTGACCCACATAGCATGATCAACCATCGAGCAACTAGTTTTTTGATCACTTTCCTCATAAAAATCTTTAAGTGGGAGACACTTGGATTTTCCGTAGCAACAACGGGTGATCACCCACGAAACATTGTCATACTTCATAAGGGACAAGTACATGGAGATAGATACAGGGGCTTCCCACTGATATTCCTCGCCGGGAAGAAATTTTCTCTACTCTCGTGATGACACAACACCGCGAAGTACGAACGACTCAATATATCACTTCACGCATAAACGCCTTTCACGGCGGGAGACCCAAGTTAAAACTCGGCGATATTCAAAGAGTTGACAGACATACCTATGACAGACATCCAATTATAGAAAACACGCTCACACACTTGTCTGCCTTGTTAACATGTCTAAGAATAGAGTAATTATTTTGTAGAAATACATAATTTCATAACGAACAAAAAAAAATGCATGGTATGGGTTAGGTGAGGTAGAGTTGCATTTCTGCCGTCACTATTTCTTTTTTATCTTTCTCTTGGGTGGCTCGATGAACGTGACGGGTGAGGCCATGGTGTGGAAAACCTGCGTTCTTCTCAATTCCTGTTTCAACCCCTTTCCTTCAGAAGTATTTTACCATTTTGTCTGCATGATGGTTTGAGTTTGACCTTTACCGCTCTCTTAATCCTTTTGGGGCTAGCCTGGAGTGGACCATGGGGTTTTTGTTGGCACGATACCTCGATAAATAGAGCTATAAATATTTTGTATAGAATCAAATCATATGTTCGAGATTTTGTGACGATACCAAATAATTGATATACGATCAGCACAAATATATTATGATGTTAGTTTATACAACGGTGCTACCGAGCGTACGATTTCTGTGTGCTTAGCGTAATTATAGAGCTAGTTTATATATTTATTTCCTGTAAAACTGGCTAGCTTTCAAGGGTCAAGGTATTTTCTTCAACCTTTTTTCCGTACTCCACCTCTGGAGGGGAAGGAGCGAAGGGTGGGGAGAGAGCCTCATGCTTTCCCATCCAGCTTTCTACTAAGAGTACTTCGAGAGCGGCGATGTTCAGAGAGTGTGGAGTGCATTCCGGGACGAGTTTGTGGTGCTGCAGTCTGCTGCCATACCCTCAAAACCGGTCACCCCTGCTTCAACGCAGCCTAAGTGGTTCAGTCGTGACAGCGCTTCGGCTATCCGAAATAGGAAAGTAGCGTATAGGAGGGCGAAGGCCAATCGTTCCCATGAGAACACTGAAGCGTATGTCCGCCTGTGTAGAGAAGTGAAGGCGAAGGTTAGGCTAGCGAAACGTAACGAAGAACTACGGGTGGCAAGCCTCTACAAAGGGAACCCTAAGGAGTTCTTCAGTTATGTTAATAGTAGAAAGCCCATTAGAAGCATCATAGGTCCGTTAAAGGACCACAGCGACGTCCTGCGGACCTCCAACGCGGACATCGCTAATGTACTTAATGAGTACTTTGCGGGAGTGTTCACCAGGGAGGACACTCGCGTCATCCCCGAGACAGGCGTCAGGCACGAAGGTGCTGGCGTGGATAGTGTTCGATGTACCGCGACAGTCGTTGCCGATAGAATAGACAAACTGAGCGTGTTTAAGGCTCCTGGACCAGACCAGTTTCTCCCCAGAGTGTTGCGGGAGGTGCGCAATCAGGTGGCTCCCCACCTGGCTACAGTCTTCAACAAATCGTTGGAGACGGGCCAAGTGCCTGGTGACTGGAGGGAAGCCAATGTGACCCCTATCTTTAAGAAAGGGGATCACGAAAGTCCAGGGAACTATCGTCCCATCAGTCTCGCTTCAGTTGTAGGTAAATTATTAGAGGGGATAATAGCGGAGAGGATCGTTGACCATTTCGATTCCTATAAGCTGCTTGGGGACTCCCAACATGGGTTTAGACGGCATAGGTCGTGTCTCACCAACTTCCTCGAGTTTTTCCACGTTATGTTGAGTATGATAAGAGTAGGGCGATTGATATACTATATCTCAACTTTAAGAAAGCCTTTGATAACGTATCTCACCGCCGGCTAATGGCAAAAGTGCGCGCGCTGGATATCGGTGGGGAAGTAGGTAGGTGGATTGAAAACTGGCTGAAGAATAGGCGGCAGAGGGTTGTAATTAGAGGGGTTAGTTCGGGTTGGGCCTCGGCCACTAGTGGGGTTCCTCAGGGTTCCGTTTTGGGGCCACTGTTGTTTATCATTTACATAAATGATATCAACGCTGGCATCGTCATTCGGATCGCCAAATTCGCTGATGACACCAAGCTTGGGGCCAATGTTGGGACGCCCGAAGCGATCGAGCAACTGCGTGCGGACCTAGGTACGATAGGAGAGTGGTCCGAAAAATGGCAAATGCCGTTTAACTTGGGTAAATGCAAAGTGATGCACATTGGCTACGCCAATCCCAAGTCGGACGACTCGATGTTGGGGAACAATATCGAGGCGACTGATTTGGAAAAGGACTTGGGTGTGCTAATTAGCAGCGACCTTAAGTTTATGAAACCGTGCGTAGAGGTGGAAAAGAAAGCCCAGAAGCTGTTTGGTTATATCAGGAGGCAATTTCAGTTTCGGAACAAGGAGATTGTGCTCTCTCTGTACAATTCCCTGGTTAGGCGCACCTGGAGTATGCTGTGCAGTTTTGGTCGCCCACCCTCAGGAAAGATATTGAGAGGCTGGAGCGAGTGCAGGCGAGGGCCACAAAGTTAATCCCTTCTGTTGGGCATATGGGCTACAATCGACGCTTACCCGCCCTGAATTTGTTTTCGCTGGAAACTCGGAGGCTGCGCGGTCAACTCATCGAGGTTTTCAAGTTCTTACGCGGGTTCAACGAGGTCGATTTTAGAAGCATGTTTAGTTTAAATGATAACCCAACTCGCAACAATGGTTGGAAGTTGTATTTGAAACGGTTTAGGACTAGTGTGTGTGGGAATTACTTTACGTATAAGATCTGTGACACGTGGAACAGGTTACCTTCAGAAGTTGTGAACAGTTCTTCTGTGGATCTGTTCAAGAAAAGGTTAGACCGAATCTTGCACACTATTTGAGGGTGTAGGAAATTTTCCCTGACACACGTTGCCATTGGTACCACCTCGGTATGGGCCGTAAGGCCTTTTGAGGTACTACTTTTCCTTGTAAATAACTCACTCACTCACACACACTAATTCCCATTAGGGCCATATTGTAATTCAAATTAATTAGAAGGCAAAATGAGGTCTTATTTTATCATATTTATTTTTCTCAGCTACCATCATTAGCGAAGCAGAACGGGTATAGAGTTACTGTATTTGGTTGTTCAGGTAATGAATCAAATTTATTTACTTTATTACAAATTATTACGATAAATCGAAATTTATGAATGTCCCTAATTTTACTAAAAATAACAGTAGTGATAATGATAAGCATTTTAATGTCTTATATATATGTAGCGGATCGACAAGAAATAGACCAACAAATAGACAGAAATACTTTCCTTCCACGCTACCATCAAACAGTCACAACACACTTGGGCAAACAAACAATGGAAAGTCTGTCTTCCCAAGGCGCGAATGTAAGCCTTTGTAAACTAAAAGACGCGTGGACAAAGCGTCTTAAGATTTGGTACAGTTCTACGTCACAGGAACGGCGTATGAAAGAGAGCATCCACGCTCACTCTCTCTCACTTCGTTGGCGCTTCCATTTCGTTCGACTACTCGGTACGATACCACCTCTTCGACCGCCTACCGGTTTCGGCCGGAGGCGAGGCCCGCTACTTTCTTCAAGGCCT
Organism: Bathynomus jamesi; assembly: GCA_023014485.1. Classification (NCBI taxonomy): domain Eukaryota; kingdom Metazoa; phylum Arthropoda; class Malacostraca; order Isopoda; family Cirolanidae; genus Bathynomus; species Bathynomus jamesi. The sequence continues at coordinate 65,706 of JAJOZX010001538.1, read as the reverse complement.
GCAATTTGTCATCAAGTGGGATCTACAGACCGCCTGCAGAAGCAATCCTTCGAGGCCCAACCGGAATCACTTCGGGCCTGCGGTTTGCCGGGTAGGCCTTCAAGTTTCCCCACCTTCCTCGAGAGATATATTCAGCATCCCAGGCCTACGCCTGCACCTCATAAGGCCAGCCTGCACCTCGAGAAGTAACATCACCTCAGGCTTCCGAACTAAGCCTACATTCATCATCTCAAGAGGCTTAACGGACAACGACAACTAGAATCTGCGTAATAGGTTCGTCTTCAACCCGCCTTCAACAAAGGTTACGTCACCATAAGATAAGTACCTCCTATCCTAAGTACTCTTGTGAAGCCTACATTAGCCTACCGCCGAACGGTAGGCTATACTCCCAAAGTGTGTAATCACGCGTTCCAACTGACTCTCGTGAAAGAACGCAGTAGGCCTGTCATCCAATTCAAGTGTCATTTTTATACCGTTATTTCCGCGTATCATCCGTTATTATGTTCAATTCATATATTTAGGTGTTAACTAAATATTCTCTTGACGTAATCACTTAACATCACATAATGTTCTTGTATATAAATGATATATGTGCCAGCATTTCAATCCATTATTATTAGGCCGCATCAATTGTTCCTTGTGCATCCATGCAATCATTTAGCCTCCTCCTTAATCAGTGTCATGTTTTCCATTCAATGTACCAAACGCACGTGCATTCTTTATATCATTTACTAGGCCCATTCAATGTTACATGTCGCATGCCATTTACATACCATCGATGAGTATTACATTATTTATTACGTGTCAATTAAGCTATTAACATTTCATCTTATTAGCTAAGCCTATGCCATAAGCATAATGTAAAGCTACCAATTAAATACTGTCAATTCTTTGTTATATCACAGTGAATAAGTAACGGTTTTATAAACATCAAAATAAAGTACCGAGGCTTATTCTATTTAGAGTACCAAAACGTACGCGTTCACGGTGTCATTAATAGGCCTCTTTCACAGATCATTTATGCATAATCTGTAGTTTCCCTAATCGGTGTATTACATAACCTATTTGTTATATTATTACGGGCATGCATTATTTTTGTATTCACCATCTCATATTTCAGGTTGTGTCCCATTTTGTATAACGTTAAGCCTCACATAAACGAGCGCATTTCAAAGGTCATTATCGAATTGTTAAGCTTTCTAGTCAGTCTTACCATTGTATTTTCACTGTGAAAATTAATATAAATATTTTCTTAATTAAACTACACTAAAACCATAAGGTGTCTTTCATAACCTTAATATTAATTTGCTTGGGTGTAAACCAAAGCTGGTGACCTCGCTGCCATTTCGGTCACTTCCAATAGTATGGTGGATCTACTCAAATAGCCTATCATTATAAAGCAATCAGTCATTGCCTTAATCAATCATTGCATACAATTAAATCATTATCTCCTTAAACGGTTAAAACTAGGTCCACTATAAATTGGTGACCCCGGAGTGACTCGAACTCATTTTACGTTATTATTCACAGTGATCCTTGTGCTTAGCTATTACTGACCATTTCATTTTCTGCAGCCATATCAAATTTCTATGTACATACGGTATTCTTAAATTCAGTGAAATTAACTAGGCCTACTTGCAAACAGTGATTTCGTTTCGCGCGGTACGTTATATAACTAATGTCTTACTGCCTCGCGGTCATGTGCCGCGGCACAATCATTGCACCTTTCAAATTCCCGAGTGCGTCCCCCTGAGTCGTCTCACTGCCTCCTGACGGCAGGGGCGCGGCGACCCCTTGGAGAAGCCACCACTGGCATTGGGTCCTGCTCCGCCGTCAAACGGATCGTGGAGGGACTCACGAAAATCATCACCGAACATCTCAGGACAACACTCACCCCCCCACCCCCCCAGCGCTGCAGTCAGTCCCAAATTCGTTTGACGGCGGAGCAGGACCCAATGCCAGTGGTGGCTTCTCCAAGGGGTCGCCGCGCCCCTGCCGTCAGGAGGCAGTGAGACTCGACTCAGGGGACGCACTCGGGAATTTGAAAGGTGCAATGATTGTGCCGCGGCACATGACCGCGAGGCAGTAAGACATTAGTTAATAACGTACCGCGCGAAACGAATATCACTGTTTGCAAGTAGGCCTAGTTAATTTCACTGAATTTAAGAATACCGTATGTACATAGAAATTTGATATGGCTGCAGAAAATGAAATGGTCAGTAATAGCTAAGCACAAGGATCACTGTGAATAAATAACGTAAAATGAGTTCGAGTCACTCTGGGGTCACCAATTTATAGTGGACCTAGTTTTAACCGTTTAAGGAGATAATGATTTAATTGTATGCAATGATTGATTAAGGCAATGACTGATTGCTTTATAATGATAGGCTATTTGAGTAGATCCACCATACTATTGGAAGTGACCGAAATGGCAGCGAGGTCACCAGCTTTGGTTTACACCCAAGCAAATTAATATTAAGGTTATGAAAGACACCTTATGGTTTTATGTGGTTTAATTATAAAATTAAAGCCGTTATTCACTCACTGTGATATAACAAAGAATTGACAGTACTTAATTGGTAGTTTTACGTTATGCTTATGGGATAGGCTTAGCTAATAAGATGAAATGTTAATAGCTTAATTGACACGTAATAAATAATGTAATACTCATTGATGGTATGTAAATGGCATGCGACATGTAACATTGAATGGGCCTAGTAAATGATATAAAGAATGCACGTGCGTTTGGTACATTGAATGGAAAACATGACACTGATTAAGTAGGCTAAATGATTGCATGGATGCACAAGGAACAATCGATGCGGCCTAATAATAATGGATTGAAATGCTTGCACATATATCATTTATATACAAGAACATTATGTGATGTTAAGTGATTACGTCAAGAGAATATTTAGTTAACACCTAAATATATGAATTGAAATAATAACGGATGATACGCGGAAATAACGGTATAAAAATGACACTTGAATTGGATGACAGGCCTACTGCGTTCTTTCACGAGAGTCAGTTGGAACGCGTGATTACACACTTTGGGAGTATAGCCTACCGTTCGGCGGTAGGCTAATGTAGGCTTCACAAGAGTACTTAGGATAGGAGGTACTTATCTTATGGTGACGTAACCTTTGTTGAAGGCGGGTTGAAGACGAACCTATTACGCAGATTCTAGTTGTCGTTGTCCGTTAAGCCTCTTGAGATGATGAATGTAGGCTTAGTTCGGAAGCCTGAGGTGATGTTACTTCTCGAGGTGCAGGCTGGCCTTATGAGGTGCAGGCGTAGGCCTGGGATGCTGAATATATCTCTCGAGGAAGGTGGAGAAACTTGAAGGCCTACCCGGCAAACCGCAGGCCCGAAGTGATTCCGGTTGGGCCTCGAAGGATTGCTTCTGCAGGCGGTCTGTAGATCCCACTTGATGACAAATTGCAGGCCTTGAAGAAAGTAGCGGGCCTCGCCTCCGGCCGAAACCGGTAGGCGGTCGAAGAGGTGGTATCGTACCGAGTAGTCGAACGAAATGGAAGCGCCAACGAAGTGAGAGAGAGTGAGCGTGGATGCTCTCTTTCATACGCCGTTCCTGTGACGTAGAACTGTACCAAATCTTAAGACGCTTTGTCCACGCGTCTTTTAGTTTACAAAGGCTTACATTCGCGCCTTGGAAGACAGACTTTCCATTGTTTGTTTGCCCAAGTGTGTTGTGACTGTTTGATGGTAGCGTGGAAGGAAAGTATTTCTGTCTATTTGTTGGTCTATTCTTGTCGATCCGCTATATTATATATATATATAATATTATATTATTATATATATATATAATATATATATAAGCAAACAACCACAAGGAAAAGGAAACACAGAGTCCGAGCGCTTTCGTGATATATTCACATTATCAAGGAGGAACAGAAAATATTTTCTGTTCCTCCTTGATAATGTGAATATATCACGAAAGCGCTCGGACTCTGTGTTTCCTTTTCCTTGTGGTTGTTTGCTTATTAATAAGGTCACGTGTTATTTTGTGATTCTAGTGCATATATATATATATATAATATATATATATATATATATATATATATATATATATATATATATATATATATATATATATATACTGTATATATGAGGGGGTCGCGAGTCTTAAGGTACCTAAGCGCCATCACAGGTGAAAACATGTTTTTGATGGATATTACTATTTTCACCCTTCCTCTATCGCGTGGTTTGGGTTATAATGACCTTACGACACTAGAAGTATGGTTGAAAACCTTATGAAGCGAACTACTTTTTTCACCTCTATCGCCAGCCAAAAGTTCACCCAAAGTTCGGCATAATAAGAAAATAAAAAAAAATATATAAAATATGAAAATCTATTCCAGAAACTCATCAACATCTTCATTAGCATACTTAGAACTCTAATTTAGCCAAAAATGAACGTTCTAGCTCAATTAATAACAGATATACTATTGCGAGAATATTGCTGACCTTCACGTAGAAAAAAAAAGTTTTTTGCATTTATTTTGGAGGCGATTTCTGGCGAATTTTAAAATAAATGCAAAAAACTTTTTTTTCTACGTGAAGGTCAGCAATAGTGTGTATATATTATATGAGATGCGACGTGTTTTGGGAACATGGTAAAAAAAAAAAAAAAAAAAAAAATCGATCCACCAAAATCGTGGTAAAGTTTTTAATTTTTAAATGTTGCTCAAAAGTAATTTTATTAGAAGCATCAACCAAAGTATGAACCAAATTTTCTTTTGCCATATCTTAGGATTTTATTAACTCTTACTGCTGAATATACTTTAATCCTTTCATTCACGAATATTTTATCTCGAACCAAAAATATTAAGATTTGTCATTCAAAACCAAATATGTTAATAACGCGTCACTTCCGTTATACACATTGTGGGTTCCTTTTCCGACAGTTAAATTAAACCTTTATAAACATTTAGAGTGATTTGTAAAACAGTCGAATTTTAGTGCGATTTACAGTATATTATAATTTCTGGTGGCATATCATGGTCCCACTGGTACTGAAAGGGTTAATTATCTCATAACACACACACACACACACACACACACACACACTGTAAATGTTAAGTAAATGTTAAATAATTACTGTTTCATATTATATGTGTATATATAATTTACAATTAATTTCACTACAGACATTAATTACATGTCAATAAGTATTTTAATATAACCTACCAGGGTATGGTTGGGATTCTGAATATGGTATACTTTCCTGCCTCTGATTGCTCCTGACCATTAAAAATTTGGAGGAGCTGAAAATATTAACCCTCATTTTATAACTTTGGTAAAATATACCCTTGATGTAATTTACCATGGCTATGAAATAGGGGTTTACTCTTATTTCATAACCTGAGTATAATATAAGTTACCTTGCGGTATGGTAATTCATTTTTATAACCATGGTTATAAAATAAGGGTTAAATATCGTCTTGGGCAGGAGTAGCCCATTAATTTCCTCTGCAGTTCGCTCAAGTGTTTCTGTAACTCGACCAAGATTAGTATTTCTCGATTTATCAAATCTTCATTTAATAGAATAGAATATAGAATAGAATAACCTTTATTAATAATAATAAAATAAATAATTTTTTTTCAATTTACAATGACATGAATAATTGTGAAGCTCGACTATTTATTTTATTTAATTTGGCCCTTAAGCTTTAGGCTTTACTGGGCTCTTATTAAAAATAAGCAGCTAGTTGTTATAAATTAGGCTTTACTGGGCTCTTATTAAAAATAAGCAGCTAGTTGTTATAAATTAATAATAATAAATAAATAAATAAGTATTACTAATAGTTAAAACATGTATTACAATATTAAATAATATTAATGGACAATATTAAACAATATTAGTGGACATTAATCCTAGATTTTTGTTAGTATACCATTATTAATCGGGATTTCAACTTCGTTTTAAACAAATTTACATTCACAATATTTTTTATATCGGCATTTAAATCATTCCATAGTTTCAATCAATGAAAATGGATAGTTTTTGAGATGAAGACAATCTAAATTGAGGTATAACAAGCTTTGATCTATTTCTGGTCTGATACGAGTGGATTTCTTGATGAGTTACTAAATATATATTTACCCATTGCAAATTAATGATTTTGTTCTGATACTTGTAAATAAAAATAAAATGTGATGTGCCAGTTTCGTTATATCGTTGAGCTTTAGTAGGTTTAGCTCTTTAAATAATGCACTGGAGTGATCAAGGATATCAGCATTGCTCGTTTATGGATGACAAAGATACCATTTAATGCGTTGTTAACGGAGTTTCCCCAAACAAGGGTGCAGTATGTTATACAGGGTGGGCCGTAAGTTTCCATACATATGGAAAAAATCATTTTTTTATGGACAACCATTTTTATTTATATAATATGCTCTACATGGTTGCCATTGTTTTGAAAACACATTTCAATACGTGTTCCCCACTGTTGATGAACACGCATTAGCACAGTTGACGTTATGCTTGTAATGGCGTTGGTGATACGTTCCTTTAGATGATTTATGTCTCGTATCTTTTCCTGATACACCATGGCCTTCAAGTGCCCCCAAAGATAGAAATCAAGGGGGTGAGATCTGGGGATCTGGGAGGCCACTCCACAGGACCACGCCGACCAATCCAAGCATCCGGAAACTGCTGATCCAAATACCGACGCACGTATTTAAATTTTCCTATGTATGGAAACTTACGGCCCACCCTGTACATATATTTGATAATAAGGAAGAACAAGAGTATGATAGTCAATAAAACTTGTTTAGAGACTACATTTCTAAGTTTAAACATTATAGCAACGCTCCTTGAAATCTTTTTCGCGATATAATTTACATGATCACTCCATTGCAAATTCTTATCTAGCATTACACCAAGAAATTTTGTTACACTACATTCCTTTATGGCGATTTCATTAACATTAAGTTCATCAAGATATACATTTCTTTTATTGGTAAAAATCATGAAATTTGTTTTACTGGTATTTAGGAAGAGTTTATTGGTGGTCAACCATTTCATTACACTGATGAATTCTGAATGAAATATATTCTTAGCTGTATTAACATCTTTGCAAGAAAAAGAGACACGTGTATCATCTGCAAACATTATGAAGTTCAGTATATCAGATGAACGTGGAAGGTCATTTATATATAATAAAAATAACAGTGGACCCAGAACTGAACCCTGTGGCACACCATGTTTGACAAACGCTTTAGTTGAGCAAGCCTTATTTACTGATACAAAATGATATCTATTGGACAAATAACTTTTAAACCAATCACTGATTGCTCCTCTAAAGCCGTAACAACATAATTTATTAAGTAGGATATTATGGTCTATTACATCAAACGCCTTACTCAAATCCATAAATATTGATATCATTATTTCTTTGTTCTCCTTAGCTATATTTACATTTTCCATAAGATTTAAAATAGCCATTTCCGTTGTTTTATTATTACGGAAGCCATATTGATTTGGAGATAATAAATTGTAGGATTCTAAATATCGCTGTATTCTACTTTTTACAATTTTTTTCAAAAACTTTGCTGAACACAGATAATGAACACACCGGCCTGTAATTTGTTGCTAGGGTAGGATCACCCCCTTTGAAAAGGGGTGTTATACCACCAGTTTTTAGCATTGATGGGAATATTCCTTTGGAAATACTTTGATAATTTTAGCCAAAGTTACAGATATCTTATCTTTAACAAATTTCAATATAGGTACAGGAATGTTGTGAATGTTATTTTTTGTATTTTTTAATTTACCAATAATATTCTGGACCTCAGTAAAGGTAGCAGGAACAAAAGAAAATGAATTTAGTGGGCTGGGTGGCATATATTCTAGAGGTGAGTGATCATTATTTATTAATTGTGAGTGAAACTTATCCTCCACTAAAGTTAAATGTGCATTTAAAGAGTCTGCAATAGCAGTATCATCAGTAATTTCTTTATTATCAACATTTAATTTATCTATTGAATTTTTCTTAATTTGTTTTCCGAGAAGATTGTTTATGGTTGTCAAGTGTTTTTCATGTCTCCTTTATGTTTGGAAAATTGATTGTTATAATAATTATATTTTGCAATTTTGATTATTTTAGTTAATTTGTTTCTGTATTGAGTATATTGTATTTTAGGAATTTTGCTCTGTAATTGCACTTTGAATAATTTATCTCTGTTCTTTATTGAAGTGATAATTCCTGGAGTGATCCATGGATTTTGCGACACTTTTGGGCGAAACTGTTTTTCTCCTTAAAGGAAAGCAAATATTAAAAATATGGAATAAGGTGTCATAGAAGAACTGAAACATATGATCTGGGTCATTTAAAGGTTCGTCACAGTTGAGTATTTTCCACAGCCCCAATAAATTTTCTTTTGTTAACCTCTGAGAATATTCTGTAATCAATAGTTGTTTTGTCCACAACCTGAACAATGTTATTGAATATAGCGTAAGTAGGAAAATGATCACTGATGTTAGTGGATATAATTCCAGAATTTACGAGGGCATTGCTATTTACAAATATATTATCAATCGTAGATTCTGTTATTCGATTGCCATAGCTGCAGACTCGAGTGAGTTTGGTAATAGAATGACTAAGATAGAAAGAATTCATTAAATTTAAAAATTTATGAGAGATTGCTTCAGATTGCAAATTGATGTTGGTCACCCACAACTATGGCATTCGATTTATGAAAGTTGTATAACATGTTATCTGAGTGAATTAAAAAGCTATTGATATTATTATTACTGTAGGTGGTCTATATATTGCGTGGACAGAATATACATTACTTTTGTCCTTTATATTCACAGTCAGGTTTTCATTGTCACTGTTACATAGAGAAAATACTTCGTAAGAGTCGTAAGTGTGATGCACATACACAGAGATACCCCCACCAATCTGACCATCTCTTACAGTATGATAAGCAACGTAATTATCTATATTATTTAGATTTTTAATACTACTATTTAACCAGGTTTCCGTGAGAATTATAACACTAAATTTGACCGTAGAAGTTTTCAAAAGGGCCAATAAGTAGTTATAGTTCCTAGATAATACTTCTTGGTCTACCATAATACTCAAATTTACCATTTACTAACAGCTTAAAATATAAATATTCGTGTTAATATCTGAACTCTTACTATTTTATTATGGTAATATTCTCTTGCATGTTGATTTAGATTTTCTTTCCCAAAAAATATAATCATATTTTCATGATCCTATACTAATCTCAATTATAGCCTACTCTATGCCTACTAAAGAATAACGCAATACGTATAATACAGTACTAAAATTTTTATATTTACCTTACTTAAAACAATTGGTATCAACGTAGTCTTTAAGTATAATAATATGATTAAATCTCACAGCTGTTGGCTGTGTGTATTCGATCGGATGTACACAGTGTAACTCGGTTTATATAGGTTAAACGGAAAACTTTAGCTATCAGGTTAAACAGCATAAATATGCGTGTAGAACAATAAATAATTATAGCGCATTGTCTAACCATATGTATAGATGTAATCATAGTATTAAGTGGGAGAGTTCTAAAAGTTGTCGTTAAAAACACAGATACAGTATATGATAATTGAGAGGAATATTCTAGAATGTGTTCTCGTCCATTTTAAAAATAATTTCAATAACAGTGTGGGGATATACTGTATAAACTGACAATATCTTTTTAAATTATCTTCTTAAATTGTCTTTTGCCGTTAATCAGTGCTTGTTAACCTTATGCTAATATCTCTTTATTTTTTGTGTTAATGTGCATGGGTATGTATTTCGGTCATGTTCCTTTTTCCCTTCACTCCCTGACGAGGTGTATTGCTGAATACACGAATGGCCTTGGGATCATTTTTTCCTTTTCCTTGTGGGTTTGCACCATATATAAGATCATATACGAGGTAGTTCACGCAGGAAAAGGAAAGCAGGAGTAGCAACGTTTCGCTTCACTCACTGGATCTTTATTAAATAAAGTTTGAGAATGCTCCAGTGATTGGAGCGAAACGTTGCTACTCCTGCTTTCCTTTTCCTGCGTGAAATATCTAAATAGTAAACCAAAACAATAGAGTTCGCCGCATATATATACACACAGTATAATGATGAAAATAACGACAAAGGAAAATTAAAACACGAAATAGTGCTCAAGCGCTTTCGTCTAATGACATCCTCAGGAAAACACGGTGTTCCTGAGGATGTCATTAGACGTGGTTAATTTCATTATAATGTATATATTATCCACGTGTTACTTTCGTGAAATAATTTATATATATATATATATATATATATATATATATATATATATATATATATATATATATATATATATATATCGGGTGATTACAAATAATCTTCCCGATTTTAAACATTATGGAAAAAACTAACAAAGCTACAGCGAAAAGCAAGATATACAAATAAAGAAGAACTCAAAAAGTTTTATTTACAAGCTAAAGTTCAGTAATGAGCTCCTTTTGTGGCTGTGCAGACATCAAAACGATATTCTGTTTCCCTCCATACATTTTGTAGCATATCATACTGAACTTTTCTAACAGTCTCGCGTATCCTTTCCTTCAAATGTTCTAAAGTTGTTGCCATTGGTGGAACAAAAACTTCATTTTTTTTACATAACTCCAGAGGAAGAAGTCAAGGGGGGTTAGATCGGTCGAACGAGCCGACCAAGGAATGGGCCTCCCACGCCCGAGCCAACGATCAGGCAATTGATCATTCAGGAATGTTGTAACCTCATTGTGGAAATGGGGTAGCGTACCATCCTGCTGAAACCACACATCAGCTCTGTCCTCTAGCAGCTGTGGTATCAGCCACAGGTGTAGCATATCGCGGTAAATGATACCGTTAACCGTTTGTTCAGCAAAGAAGAATGGACCGTACACTTTCTCATTGGTAAGAGCACAAAACACATTAACTTTAGGGCTATCTCTGACGTGTTCAATATTAAAAATAAAAATTCCCCGAAATATTATTTATATGTATATCTTGCTTTTCGCTGTAGCTTTTAGTTTTTTCATAATAAATGTATAAAATTGGGAAGATCATTTGTAATCACCTGGTATATGACGGTTTACAGATTTTTTGCACACGGGAGTAAAAAAAATACTGAATAATGAAACTCTGTATCTTAAATTTTTATAGCCTTTATACACTGTAAATAGTAGTTCCTAAATCTTTCGAGTCGAAGTACCTAAATGAGCGTTTTGTAACTTTGTTCCAAGTAAAGGTTCTCAACATTTTTGGTGTAGCTTTTTTGGTATATAGGATAAAAAAGGAACAAGTGCGTGCTTAGTTAGCGTATATGTGGTCCCCAGTTTGGAACTTCATTCCGAGAGGAAACATTTCTACAGGGTGTTTCAGCTAATTTACCCACCCCCAATTTAAAAAATTGATAATTTTAAAACTATAAAAGCTACAAAGATAAGTCGAACACCTTTGACAAGAACATACTCTCATGTGTTTGGTAGCCCAAACTCGTCAAGATATGCTTAATGTGACTGTCGTAAGCGTTTTTGACTGCGTGGAGGCGAACGCATGTACATGTTTTCCATCACGTAGATCACCGTCGATTTGACCGACGCACTCCGTTATCACTTGCTTTAGTTGAGAGAATGACCGGACATCCCTTTTGAACATACATTTCTTAAGATACCCCCAGAGGAAAAAGTTACAAGGATTTAAGTTGGGGCTTGTTGGGGGTCACGAAAAATCAGTGGATATCCGTTCGAAATGACGCGCTTACGAAACTTTTGGTTCAGGAAAGAGAACCTGTTTGGAGCCACTGATCTTTTAGGTGAAGCCGTCGTTTTGTCAGTTCAGACACAAAAAATGTTTGCAACATATTTAAATAACGCTCAAGGGTTCCGTAGCCCTCAAAGAAGAACGGCCCTATGGCTCCTTGTTTGGCACAGTTCACTACACCAAGACTTTCTTGGAATGTCTCCATGATTTCATAAAAATTTTGCTTGCCCAAAATCTCGCATTCTGTCTGTTCATGTTTCCAAAAAAGACTAAAATACGCCTTATCACGACACCACAGTACCTCGAGAACAAATGGGTTCTCCATAAGCAATTGCCCAAATTCATTGCAGAATTTTACTCCTTTCTCTTCGATTCAGTTGTCCGTTTTTGTTGAACGAGAACTTAAAAAAAAAAAAGAAATTAAGATCTTGTTTTAGTACACACCAAACAGTTTGGAATGTCACATTAGTTTCAGGTGAGATGCGCCGCAAGGATTGTTTACTCGGGCTCTCCATTACTCTACGGTGACTTCGTCTGCGTTGATAACCCCTACCCTTTGTCCTGACAATGATGAGGACTACTTGTTTCACGAAATTGCTCGACATACTGGCCAATTCTCTTCGCAAAACAACAATTGAATTCTCTGAAAAGCACAGTGACTGGGGAGTTAATTTCTAAATACAACATAACAATTTTCACTTTCTGCTGAAGTGTGAATCGCCTCTTCGACATGTTCTGGTGAAGTTAAGTCACGCAAAGGGTACCACTTGTAAAGAGAAACTTTGAGGCTTGCTCTTTTGAATGGTGGACTCTTATAGCGTTTATAGTTTGGAAGTTATTAATTTCTGAATTGGGTGGAAATTGACTGAAACACCCTATATTTTGACATGTAATAGGGAACCAAATGGTTTAAAATTCTCGTGTCACACACTGTAAGCAGTAAAGTTCCGTACGGCATGAAAAGTTTTTACGGTTTGGTTCCGTATTACATGTCAAAATCATTTAAGGAAGAGTTTCCCTCAGAACTAGGTTCCTTATTGGGGACCGCATAGACACTAACCGGGAACTTACTTGCTCTTTTTTTACCCTCTATATTTAAAAGCTATACCAACATACCCTATGTATGAAGTTTTACGGACAAACCTATTTATGCACTTCAACTTGAAGGTTTTACAAACTTTCCTGTTTACAGAATAGGGAACGTCATTGCTTATAGTGTACGTGGAAACAATACAGGGTGTACACGTATATCGACGATGCTATTCCAAAACCTCATTAAGCGCCGCCGCCGCCTCAAAAAAAAATATATATATACAGGGTGGTGCAAAAGTCTGGACCCATAGGCGGTTTATATGGAAAAAGTGTGGCCTGCAGGAAGTCATACACCAGTGACTGAATTATGTTAAATTTAACGTTCTAGTTCAGAATTTACAATAAGTGTTCGAATTGATGTCCATCTTCTTCCAAACACTTTTCTACTCGGTTGACACAAGACCTTTGCACATTTGTAAGCATAGTAATATTCGTTCTTATGGCTTCAATTTCTGTTGTGATGTTATCCTTTAGCGCTTGTATTGTTCTTGGTTTGTTAACGTAAACCACTGATTATAAAAATCGAAAGATATTTTTTATATAGTAAATTGCCTATGGGTCCAGACTTTTGCACCACCCTGTATATATATATATGAGGGGTCCCGCGTCTTACGGTACCTAAGCGCCAAAATTAAAATTCGCCAGAAATCGCCTCCGAAGTTCAGCAATATTCTCGCAATAGTATATCTGTTATTAATTGAGCTAGAACGTTCATTTTTGGCTAAATTAGAGTTCTACGTATGCTAATGAAGATGTTGATGAGTTTCTGGAATAGATTTTCATATTTTATATATATTTTTTTTTTTTTTTTTTATTTTTATTATGCCGAACTTTGGGTGAACTTTTGGCTGGCGATAGAGGTGAAAAAAGTAGTTCGCTTCATAAGGTTTTCAACTATACTTCTAGTATCGTAAGGTCATTATAACCCAAACCACGCGGTAGAGGAAGGGTGAAAATAGTGATATCCATCAAAAACACGTTTTCGCCTGTGGTGGCGCTTAGGTATCTTAAGACGCGCGACCAGTTTATTTTGAGGTTGTAATTAAAAATGTCGTAAATTGCATGGTCTTCTGGAATGAAATTCAAGATTTAGGAAGCTTTTGTTTCGTAAATGCCAATTGTATACAGTTTCGGAAAAAGTTCGCTCAGAAACATAAGATTCCTAAAAACCCAAAAAATTAGTAATGCCTGGGTTTGGTACTTGAAATTTTATTAGTGTCACCAGAAAAATGAACTATCCAAATAAAAACAATATTACCAATTACTAATTTTTTACGCTTTCCAAAAATTTTTTGGTTCTTGTCGAACTATTTTTCGAAACTCTAAATCTTGTATGAGATAACTTAAATGACTTATTTACAACTCCGGATCAAAAACGCAGAATAATGTTTCAAATGCGCTCATGATTTTGATAATACCTTTAAGTTATACACCTTTATAAGGAATATCGAGTATCTGTGATGTCATTATGATAGAAAAACACCTGTCTGCCAGTTTAAAAAAAAAATTTAATTCTTTCGCTCCGGGTGTGGCATATAAACTACACGTCCAATTTGCGCTCAGATTCGGGTGTGGTAAATAAACCAACTCCTAATCTTTTCTAAACTCCGGTTGTAGTTTATAAACCAAGGGGTATATTCCTTTCTTTCCACCCTCTGGCGTTGAAAATGGGGGAGATATATGTATTATAATTCGAATTCATATAATTCGCTTCAAAGCTATGGCCGTAGTGAAAGGGTTCAAATATAGCAAAAACCTTAATAAAAAGTGAAAAGTTAATGCATAGCGACATACCAAAATATTAGAATATCTTTTAAGGTGTTACAAAAAAATGTAATAAATGTATTATTTGAGTACTGCCAATATATGAGTATTAAACCTAATCGAAGAATTTTAAATCCTTTACTGCATAAACGGACGAATTTGTAACCTGTCAAATACACGCATTCATAACTTGACCCTACAAAAAATTCATGCGGTAAAGGGTTAACTTTGCGTTTTGGTATTCAGCTGGTCCACACTTATCCCTGATTACGGCCGTCAGTCGACGTGGTATCGATAAGCCTCTTACATTCTTCCGTAGTTATCGATTGCCAGGTTGTCATCAAACACCTCTTCAGTTCACAAAGTGTTCCTGGTTTACGCTTTTGGACCTTTCTACTTAGCAATATTCCAATGATTTTCTGTTGGATTAAGATTGGGAGAATTAGCTGGCCATGCTACGTAGTACTTCAATTTCATGAACATCAGACCACGCAGATTTTGCACGAGCCGCATGAGCTGGAACCAGGTCATGTTGAAAAATGAATGGTTCGTCTCTATACAACTGTTCTGCAGACTCCAGCATGAAGTATTCTAAAATTTCTTGATAAACGTGACTATTGACAGTTTTATTTACAAATGCAAGTGACTCCACACCATTTGCATTCGTGCAACCCCACACTAACACACACTGCATTCATGAAATTGGATTTCGGTCACGAAAATCGAAAATTAAGTCAATGTTGAAGCGAAGCAAAAAAGACTACTACTATCCTGGTGCAGAGAGTTGCATGGACTGCAAACGAATAGCAAAAAGTACTTTTTCCAGACGAATCAAAATTTTGTCATGTAGTGACAGGAGTCTGCGAGTTTGTTCGAAGAAAGTTTGAAATGCATCATGAAAGCTTCCTAAAGCGATCAATCAAATTTACGACGAGTGTGTTAGTGTGGGGGTTGCATGAATGCAAATGGTGTGGAGTCACTTGCATTTGTAAATGCAATAGTAATGTTTATCAAAAAATCTTAGAATACTTCATGTTGGAGTCTGCAGAACAGTTGTATGGAGACGAACCATTTATTTTTCAACTTGACCTGGCTCCAGCTCATGCGGCTTGTGCAACATCTATGTGGTTTGATGATCATGAAATTGAAGTACCACCATGGCCATCTAACTCTCCCGATTTCAATCCGATAGAAAATCTTTGGAATATTGCTAAGCAGAAGGTCCAAAAGCGTAAACCAGGAACACTTAGTGAACTGAAGAGGTGTTTGATGACAGCCTGGCAATCGATAACTACGGAATAATGCAAGAGGCTTGTCAATTCGGTGCCACGTCGACTGAAGGCCGTAATCAGGGCTAAGTGTGGACCAGCTAAATACTAAAACGCAGAGTTAAAAAGTCCCTGATAAAATGTTCAATATATTGGCAGTACTCAATAAACGTAATTAACACTGCCCAACACCAATTTTGCTGATTTAATTCTAACACCTGTTTTTAGGTAACTTTGGTGTGCTGATTTAAAAAATCACCTTAGTTTTTGCCTATCGTCAGGTTTTCGAGCAATCAAATACGGATATTTTGGAGATATCGCATTTTGGCAGGGTTATGCCCAATTTTTTTTCTTTTCAAAAAATAAGTTTTTACATACTCAGAATCAGCATGGAAAAGTAAACAATTGTGCAGGGAGTGAACTTTAATATACAATGTTAATATTGACAAAGTGATTAAAAGTGTTTAAATAAGCAAAAAATGAATTCATGACGTCACGCTCACACCTGGGGAAATCACAGATACCCAAGATTTTAATATGTTGTACATGACCTTTAGATTTAATGCACAGATTTGCGTATTCCACAGATAAAATTTTAACAGCAAAACAGCTGTTAACAGGTCTCAAAAATCATCAATTTTGATAAGCGCCCTTCATGGATCACCCAAAATAGGCATATTGCATTGCACATTGCACGAAAACCTGATGTGATGGACAAAATCTAAGGTGATTTTTTAAATCAGCACATCAATATTATCCAGAAACAGGTCTTAGAATTAAATCACCAGCAAAAAATGTTTTTTGTTGGGCAGTGTAAATTTTTTTTTTTTTTTTTTTTTTTTTGTAACTCCTGACAAGATATTCTAATATTTTGGTATGTCGCTATCCATTAACGTTTCACTATTTAATAAGGTTTTGCTATATTTTATTTTAATTTTTTTTCAAGACACACACAGGTGTATTTTTATCGTAATGACGTCACAGATACTCGATATTCCTCAAAGGTGTACAGGGTGATGCATAAATGTGTTTCATAACTAGCAGGGCGTATTCTTGAGACAAAAGTAATGAAAGACCATATAAACATAGGTTGAGAAACCCGTAGATTTCGAGCTATAGCACGCGACAGAAAAATGAAACTAGTAAAGATTTTTTTTTTTTATTTTATGCAAATACACAGTGTGATACATTTGCTTCATTAAAGTAAATGTTCGAAATTCTTTCCTACTTATTGAATGCATGCCTCAGCACGTCGCACCAGTGATTGTCTGACACACACGTTGCCACAATTCATTACGTGCTCGGACTTCTGTAACATAAACTTAGCTTTTTAAATGATCCCACAAGTAATAATCAAGAGGATTTAAATCTGGTGACCGAAGTGGTCACGAAATAGGACCACCGCATCCTACCCACCTGTCAGGATACAGAGCATCGAGATATTCCCTCGTTAAACGGGCGAAATGAGCTGGTGCACCATCATGCATGAACCACACTAGTCGTCGAGTTCTGAGAGGCACATCTTCAAGTAGCACTGGTAAAGTCTGCTCACGGAAATACAATGTATCACACTGTGTATTTGCATAAAATGTAAAAAATCTTTGAGTTTTTTTTTTTGTCGCGTGCTATAGCTCAAAATCTACGGGTCTCTCGACCTATGTTTATACAGTCTTTCTTCTTTACTTTTATCTCGAGAATACACCCCGCGATTTATGAAACACATTTATGCACCACCCTGTATAACTTAGACATTTGAGATGGTATTCCATTTTTTGGGTCCGAAGTTGTACAAGTTAATTATGTAATACAGTTACTGGACCCATTATTTTATTTGGAGGTTTTAGTGATTACAGAAGGTTGACAGAAATAAATAGACAGCTTTGTTTTTCTAAAAAAATTTATTTGATTATAAATGAATATTAAAGTCAATAAGTAATAACAGATTAATTTAATCAATATACTGTATTTAAAATCGTGTTCATTTCCCCTTTGCATTTATTGATTCGATAATTTTTGTTATTTATCAACTTTTTTTAACCAAATAAAAAAAAATTGGGGAAAAACCGAAAGAGTCTATTTACTTTTGTGAACCCCCTGTAGATACATGGAGTGTTATATTTGAAATAGGCCTACACTTTGGCAAGTTTTTGTTTCATCTTCCGAAAGAGTTTGGTATAATAATAATTATAATAATAATACACCGTTTTGCGTAATTCTGTAATTTAGGTCTTATGTTAGAAGAGAAAGTGATTATTGTATAGGCTTGCAGACCATGTAATGACCATACTGCTTGAATAAATTTTACTTCGTAAGTGACGTAGGAGAGAGTTGTCACCGGAACGTCTTTGTAAAATTATGCATATTATGTAATTACAATTCGAAACTTACTGAAGAAGATTAATTGAAGATTTCAGTTTGATTTGAAATTAAGTTTTTACTGAATTTTTTTGAGGTATTTTTCTTAACTTTTACACAAAATGATGTTAGACAAAACTGTTTTAAAATTTAACCGATAAACCAAAAGCAGTGTGCTCTAATTTAACTCTCTGCGATCCTTATAGAAGCTTTCGTATACGATACGCCTTTTGGGTACGTTGAACGCTCGTTTTATTTGGTGCATAGGGGCGACTTGAGGGTTACTTTTCGTTACTCGTTATTTTATCCATGTGTGGTTACATCGAATTATCGCTGAATGACCAGTGCCCGTAGCTCATCGGGTAACACCATTTCCCTGTAAGCGAAGTGAAGGCACTGAGGTCGGGGATTCGACTCCCGATAGTGGTGGCAATAACCCATTCGCACCATTAAAACCACTCCCACAACTACGCCCGCGGTACTAATTTCTTAGACTTGATTGGTTATATTGGATCGGAAAGAGTTGTAAGATACGCATTTTTTCCTCTGAAGCGAGGAAATTTTTTTTTAACTAAAAATTGTGAAAATAAAAACTAAGATTAAAATATTTCATACGATGCTAAACTAAACAAAATTCAGAGATCGGTTTTTCAAACACATTTGTCTCGTAGCGGTGGGTCTGAAACTGAAAGGAATATTAATCTGGGAGCTAGCACATTAATTGGTTTGATCGCTGTGCCAGTTTCTGACCCTTTTAACTGAATATTACGGCTGAATGCGTGGAGTTTGAAAAATGATGTCCGTAAAAATTTCCACAAAGCTTTTATGAATTAGTCGTATTATTTAATTCTCGCGATAGAGATACCCCTGGGGTATCCCTTTGCTATTTAGAAGAGGATTAAAATTTTGCAAACATTTAAAAAAAAAAAACTATCTCACTGTCCTTCCTACTTAAACGTTATTTCTATTTTTAGATTTAATCAGTCGCAGTTGAAATGTTTCTTTGGACAAAAAGTTTAGTTAAAGCGAATTAATGAACAAACAACTTTTTGATCCAAACAAAAACTCTTATTTGAATAATTCACAAATAATTGTTTTTTAAATCAAATGAAAAGGGGTTGTATTTGTGTTTATTTGCGTTGAAAAAAAATATATTTAAATTTTGAATAAGTATGTTTAAACCAAAGTAAATTTAGATTAAGGAAATTGTTTATTTTGGAAATTAGTCGTGTTCAAACTTAACAAATGTCCAACCGAATTTCGTAAAGTTTTTCTCCTTATATTAGAATTTGTTTAACTGCAACTTAACTACGATAAACAGTTATACTCGATAGATATATATATATGTTATGTTTCAGACCAACAAAGACCCTAGGATCCACTCATGGCTGGTCTACCTAACTGTGTTCGTAATTGTGTATTGTCCATGTCCTCCGCGGTGGCGGAGGGGACCTACAATTTTACGTGGGTTCCGAACCACAAAGCCTTAATTTTACTACCTTAAACTATACCCAATCTATCAACATATGCGTCTAATCGATTTTTAAACATGTTTATAGACGTGCTACTAATTACTTCTACCGGCAAACTATTCCACCTATTTACTATTCTATGCGTAAAAAAGTTTTTGGCAACTGCTGTCTCGAACCTTCTACTTGTCAACTTACACCCGTTATTTCTAGTCCTATTATATTGAGATATTTCGAAAAAGCTATCTCTATCTACGTTATCGAACCCATTCATAATTTTGAAAACCTGAATTAGATCAACCCTTAGCCTCCTAGTCTCGAGTGTAGTCAATTTTAACTCCTTAAGCCTATCCTCGTACGACTTCGACCTAAGCGACGGAATCATCTTAGTTGCTCGTCTTTGAACTCTTTCGAGTTTGTCTATATCTTTTCGCATATGCGGATTCCAAAATTGGATCGCGTACTCCAAATGGGGTCTAACTAATGATTTATAAAGAGGAACAATAATATCGCGCGATTTGTACTCAAAATTCCGAGCTATAAAACCTAGCACTTTGTTCGCTTTATTAACCGCTGCTGTACTTTGTTTCGCTACTTTTAAATCACCAGTGACTATAACTCCTAAATCTTTTTCCTGCTCTACGCTTGCTAACTCCTTCCCTGACATACCATACACAAAATTACCGTTACGCGAACCTATATGTAAAATTTTGCACTTATCGAGGTTAAATCTCATTTGCCATGTGACTGACCAATCAACGATTTTACTCAGATCTTCCTGGATTTTACTCAGATCTTCCTGGATTTTACCTTTATCGTCGTCATTAATCGCCCTACCACCCAGCTTCGTGTTATCCGCAAACTTTGAAACTGTACTGACTAGGCCGACATCTGAATCGTTAATATATATAAGAAAAAGCAAGGGGCCCAATACAGAACCCTGAGGAACGCCACTCGCTACATTAGCCCAACACGACTCCGCTCCATCAACGACCACCCTCTGTTTCCTACCTCGCAACCACTCTTCTATCCAATTTATTACTACACCCCTGATTCCATTTTTTCAATGAGTCTCTTGTGCGGTACGGTGTCAAACGCTTTTTGAAAATCTAAATACACTACATCAACCGCCCGATGACTATCGTAAACGTCAACCACGCTTTGAAAAAAATTCTAAAAGATTAGTTAAGCAAGATTTGTTTCGCCTAAAACCGTGCTGCGTATTTCTGCGAGGACACAACGTATGTTATTCATGTCGGTACTAATAACGTTTTAAATTCTAGATCGGAAGAACTGCTGGCTAGGTACAGGGACTTATTAGTTTTTTCATTTAGTCGCTCTAGTAAGATTGTTTTAACAGGTATACTTCCTCGAATTATCCAACGTAGCGATTTCTATAGCAAAGCGACCTATATCAACAATAATCTAAAGTCTCTTTGCTAGCAGGAAGGAGTGCATTTTGTGAATTTTTTGAACAGTTTCTACGGCAGGAGGGACTTGTTCCTCGGAGGTGGACTTAATCTTTATGACGTTGGAGCTCCGCGCTTAGGAAGACTATTTCATAATAATATATCTTCTTTTCAGGCTGCCGTAACTCGAACGGTCCCAGAGTAATTTCAACAAATTTCCCCTGCGCTCGCGGTGTCGCAATTACAAACAATTTGAAGGTTCTACCTTAAATGCTCGTAGCCTACGAAATAAAATAAACGAATTTTTTTCTTTAATTGCTTGTAACGACTATGATTTAATTGCAATAAATGAATCGTGGCTTAGTACTGAAACACGTGACTTTGTAGGGGAGTATCAAATTAGAGGTTATAGACTTTGTTGAAAACAGAATAGGTAGGCGAGGAGGTGGTGGTGGTGTGTTGCATATCAAAGATAATATTGCGAACGTTATAGAAGTAAAGCACACAATTCCAGAACCGAGAGATTGGACTATAGCAGAACTTAAATTGAACGATTTCAAACTTCTTGTTGCGGTTATATATAGGCCCCTTAATCAAACAGCTGATACGGACGAAGCGTTATATCGTGAACTAAAGAGAATAATAAGTAGTGAGCAGGCTTTAGTTATGGGTGACTTTAATTGCGCCAACGTGAATTATGATACAATGCAGGGAAACGCGGAAGGTAATCGTTTAGTTAATTTCCTCGAGGATAGCTTTCTTATTCAAAAGTTTGGGGAACCTACGACGCTGGACAGTATTTTAGATTTAGTAATAACTACGGATGATAGGCTAATCACTGATCTTCAAGTAATAGAACCGTTAAGCAATAGCGATCACAATATGGTAGCGTTTGTCCTCTCAGTAAGTCACTCGAAACCAGCTAACTCGACTAAAATTCCTAACTTCCAGCACGCAGACTTTTGTAAATTTCAAAATAAATTGTCACACGTCAATTGGGGAAACGTAATGGGGATCTCCAACGCAAAAATAATGTGGTAATTGTTTGAAACAGTTTTTAGGACTATAAATGAGGGATGTGTACCGTACAAAATTAAGCGTGTGAAAGTAAACAAGCTCTTGTGGTTTACTTCTAGAGTAGGAGACATTATAAAGAGTAGGGATAGGGTTTATAGGCTTCATAAGTGTGAATTTGAAAACTCCATAGCTCGTGAGGGTAAAGAAAACCCCAAGCGATTCTTTCAATACGTCAACAATAGAAATCTAGTAAAAAGTGTCTTGGGGCCGTTGAAAAATGTTAAAGGAGAGCTAGTTTCTGAAAACAAGGAAATGGCTACCTTGTTAGACGAATTTTTTACGTCAGTTTTTTTCTATAGAAGATGTAACGAATATCCCTACGGTCATAGACATAATACCTTTTGATAATGGTAATACTTCGGGTAATATTGTGGTTAGTGAAAGAGAAGTAATGCGCTATATTGATAAAATGTAAATGCATAAATCACCGGGGCCAGATTCCATATATCCCATACAACTAAAAGAATTAAAACAAAGCATTGTTGTGCCGCTAACAAAGATTTTTAATGCGTCTATTTCTGGGGGGTGCGTACCAGTTAATTTTAAGTTAGCAAATGTAACATATCTTTAAGAAAGGCGATAAAGGTGCGGTGGGAAATTATAGGCCAATCAGTTTAACGTCTGTTGTAGGTAAGCTACTGGAATCAATAATTAGGGATCGTATGGTCGAACACTTAGAATTGCATAACTTGGTTAGAAATACGCAGCACGGTTTTTGGCGAAACAAATCTTGTATTTAGATTTTCAAAAAGCGTTTGACATCGTACCGCACAAGAGACTCATTGAAAAAACTAAGGCTCATGGAATCAGGGGTGTAGTAATAAATTGGATACAAGAGTGGTTGCGAGGTAGGAAACAGAGGGTGGTCGTTGATGGAGCGGAGTCGTGTTGGGCGAATGTAGCGAGTGGCGATCCTCAGGGTTCTGTATTAGGCCCTTCCTTTTTCTTATATATATTAACGATTTAGATGTCGGCCTAGTCAGTACAGTTTCAAAGTTTGCGGATGACACGAAGCTGGGTGGTAGGGCGATTAATGACGACGATAAAAGTAAAATCCAGGAAGATCTGAGTAAAATCGTTGATTGGTCAGTCACATGGCAAATAAGATTTAACGTCGATAAGTGCAAAATTTTACATATAGGTTCGCGTAACGGTAATTTTGTGTATAGTATGTCAGGGAAGGAGTTAGCAAGCGTAGAGCAGGAAAAAGATTTAGGAGTTATGGTCACTGGTGATTTAAAAGTGGCGAAACAAAGTACAGCAGCGGTTAATAAAGCAAACAAAGTGCTAGGTTTTATAGCTCGGAATTTTGAGTACAAATCGCACGATATTATTGTTCCTCTTTATAAATCATTAGTTAGACCCCATTTGGAGTACGCGATCCAATTTTGGAATCCGCATATGCGAAAAGATATAGACAAACTCGAAAGAGTTCAAAGACGAGCAACTAAGATGATTCCGTCGCTTAGGTCGAAGTCGTACGAGGATAGGCTTAAGGAGTTAAAATTGACTACACTCGAGACTAGGAGGCTAAGGGTTGATCTAATTCAGGTTTTCAAAATTGTGAATGGGTTCGATAACGTAGATAGAGAAATATCTCAATATAATAGGACTAGAAATAACTGCTGTCTCGAACCTTCTACTTGTCAACTTACACCCGTTGCCAAGAACTTTTTTACGCATAGAATAGTAAATAGCTGGAATAGTTTGCCGGTTGAAGTAATTAGTAGCACGTCTATAAACATGTTTAAAAATCGATTAGACGCATATGTTGATAGATTGGGTATAATTTAAGGTAGTAAAATTAAGGCTTTCTGGTTCGGAACCCACGTAAAATTGTAGGTCCCCTCCGCCACCGCGGAGGACAATCCACAATTACGAACGCAGTTATGTAGACCAGCCACGAGTGGATCCTAGGGTCTTTGTTAGTCTGAAACATTATGACGTAACATATATATATACACAGGGTGGGCCGAAAGTCTGGATCCATAGGAAAATATTTATTTTAATACATAAATTACAACAAATGCTAAATACTTAAAATGAATATCAACTTTAACTCGTAAATGCGTATCCGTGATACTGTACAGTAGTTCATACTCCAGTATAAATACTGAAATACTTTTTTATTTCACCCCAGAAATGGCTTCGAATCTAACAACAGAAGACCGGGTAGAACTTGTGCTCATGTACGCAAGACAGGGCGCTACACACAGAGAAGTTGCTACCGAATTCAATAGAAATCATCCTGATAAGCATCCAGTAACACATGCGACTGTTGGCAAGTTGTTTAAACGTTTCAAAGAAACAGGAAGTGTACATGATCGACGGCGTTCTGGTCGTCCAAAAACTGCAACTGATGAAAATACCTCTGCAATGGTACGTGAAACTTTAACGAATAGCCCAGTAAAGTCAACAAGAAGATTATCAAATGAAACGCATCTCGAGAACGTCAATTCGAAGAATATTAAAAATCATAAATTCCATCCCTAAGTGTCTCGATGTCAGAGGCCGCCAATTTGAGCATTTGTTATAATGTTGTTGTTTATACTGGAGTACGAACCACTGTACAGTATCACGGATACGCATTTACGAGTTAAAGTTGATATTCATTTTAAGTATTTACCATTTGTTGTAATTTATGTATTAAAATAAATATTTTCCTATGGATCCAGACTTTCGGCCCACCCTGTATATAGTAAATAAGTAAAAATAAATAAAAATATATCTTTATTTTTATAAAAAATTTTCAACGCTTTGTGTAGTACATTGTACATTTTTCTTTCGGGGTCGGGCGGGGTTAGTGGTGAAAATCTTCGTATGACAAACTAATTAGTCTAATTCTAGTTTTTAATCCAGTCTTTCCAGTTTTATATCATAGTTTAAGACTTTAAAAAACAAGGAAATTTTACAAATTTGAATATTAATCCACTCTGCAAATATTCCTGAATGTTAAAAACATTAACGAGGGAAGTTCCAACGACGCACGTTTTCCCGCTCCAGTTAATGGCTCCTTCGCTCATCGTACGTACGGCTCGACTTGTCAACTAATTTAGACTCTCAAGGTTAATTTTAGGTTTTTCTTTTAATTTTCCGACCTTATGTGGTGTTCAGAGGTATCATACGTTTCTCGTTAATAGCTTTATTTTTGCTAATCATATATTTTATGCACTCCCCCGTCATTACTTATGTTTAGGTTTAAAGGAAAAACTGTTAAATTCTAATTTTATTCCTGAAGAAAACAATTTATATATATATATATATATATATATATATGATCGCCTGAAGATCAGGGCTCCCAGCCTTCTTTAGTTAGCTTTATAAGGCTAACTAACGAAAATATCACGATTTAACCAATCGTCAAGGGCGTACAGTTGACCTAACGATTGGTTAGGTTAGGTCGTGATATTTTCGTTAGTTAGCCTTATGAGGCTAACTAAAGGAGGCTGGGGGTCCTGATCTTCAGGTGATCATATATATATATATATATATATTATATATATATATTGCATATAAAAAGAAAATATTTAAAATGAACAATTATTTTATACATCTTCAATCAATTGCATAAAGATTATTTACAGGTTAAATATGAACACAAGTTTAAAGTTCTTTCAGAATAAAATCTTTACATTAATTACTTAAGATAAAGTTTGCTATTTTGACTTATTTTATATTGAAACATACATTTACAAACATATTATGTAATAATGATGTAAAGTTTAAAAAATAAGGGTGTATATATATATGTATGTATGTATATGTATATATATATATATATAATGTCCATATTTACAAGTTATTTTTTACTATATTTTATATATATATTCGTTTATTTATATGGAAGCGCTATAATATAATTATATAGTATCAAAAGTCCGTTCTCGTGAGTATTTTGTTATTTTTATTTAGATTTCAGATAATTGACGATATGGGGGTGACCATACAGATCAAGAGAAGGTGGAAATTGTTTTTCTACATGTTGCTGGTAGAATCCAGAGGAAGGCATGTCACTGACTCCATGAACGACACACCCTGATACGTCATTGCCACGTCAGCGAATCAGGGTATCGTTCATGCAATAACTGACATACCTGCCTCTGGATTATTCGAGCAACACGTAGCAAAACAACTTCCACTCTCTCTTTATCTCTGTAGTCACTCATATCGTCATTTATCTGGAATCTAATTATTATTATTATTATTATTAACGCAAAATAGCCACGAGAACGGACTTATATATATATATATATATAACTAATATATATATCATATAATACAAAATAGATTTATTATACAGTATAGAATTATTACATGTATACAATATGTTCATCATTTAAGTTATATGTGAACAGGTGTGTGTTAACATTTCATTCGGAAGAAAAATTTTTTTTATAGATATATACAGGGTGCCCCAGAAGTCCTGCCACAAAGGTTAAAATCATTGTATATTATGGGGCAGTACTTCTGGGACGCCTTATATATGTTACACATTCATCGGTAAGCTTTCTAATCCGCATTAGAGTTCTCTGAGGATCATTATTTTCCTAATTCATTAATTGCAGGTGGAAATGCGTGGACGATACTTTTGCCATAAAAGAGTAATTTAGATACAGAACAACTCTTAATCGAACTAAATAGTATTTCTAAATCTACAAATTTTACTTATGAAATTGAATCCCATAACAAGCTCCCACCCCCCTTTCTTGGTGTTTTAGTTATAAGAAACTTAGTTAATAAACCCACCTTTACTATTTATAGAAAGGAAATCCACTCTAATTCATATGTGCATGGTTCCCCCCCCCCCCTGTACCCCTATACACTCCCGAATGTACGAAGAAGGGAGTTATATTAATTTTGGTCTTTTTCTCAGAGTTTAGAGAATCGGTGACTGTTTATTTACATGATCAACTTAATAATAGATTTTTTTTCAATTAGGATACAACAGAATTTTATTTAGTCTATTTTATCTTCTGCTAAAAAAAACTTATCAGATAAAAGTATAATAAAAACCTGATATTAGAAATACTAAAATTACCGATTCACTAGATTAAGACAAAAGAACTAATACCTAAAGATATTAGTAATATGATAATTGAAACTAAGAACACCATAAAAACTTTGGTAACTTCTACTTTTCTTAAGGATGCCAATAATGAACGTGTTATACGACAGTCCTTGGAAGGATTGTCCAAAATATTACATTGGGGAGACGGTAGATCTAAAGAAACGTAAGTGTAGTATTAGGACGATTAATCAGAATAGTTATATATTTTAGCACCTCTCCACATTAAACCATCAATTTTTCAAGTACAAATTAATTTTTCAAATACAAAAACCTCAACTCTTGTTAAAGATATGGAGGAACGCAAAATGATAGTTCTTCATTAATAATAATTCTAACAATTTTAACTCTAATAATGGTTCTTACAATTTGGACAGCTTTGCATTAAACATTATTAAATTTGTCTCAGAATTAAGAAAACTACTAAACGAGGTTCCTCCCCCAAAAGTAGTTTGAGGTTGGTCAGTTTAGTCTAGTTTTGAGCATTAGCTCGCTGTTCTTTTGTTTTTGTTCTCTTGATTCTTTTGAAGCTTCTACTTTTTATTTCTTTATATGTTACTGTAATTAATTATTGAGGGTAACCTAAGTTACGGAAAACATTTTTACATTTTGTTCCAATAGGGTTGTCAAAAGCCTATGCCGTGAATTGCAATTTTATATATAAGCCCAGACATATATGGGATAGACTTGTTATTCAGCCTTAAATCGCCGGATTTCAAATCCTGTTTGACTTCACCTAAACCTTTATAATAATAACTAATAAATGTTTTAAATTTGAAAGTTCTAATTAGGTTATTATCATTATATTATTATTGTTTAACTCTTAAACTATAGTTCAGCTACTTTTTATCGTAAACATTTATTAAATGGTATTTCTAATTATTTATTGTACCAAACGTGTGTGTGTGTGTGTGTGTGTGTGTGTATATGGCGCAATTCCTTGCCGTAGGAACCTTATGTTAGAGACTTTCTAATTCGCAGTATTTGGCAACTTTCAGTATTAAGTTGAGCAGATTTTCAATCATTTTTACATATTTAGAGAAATTGAATTAAACATTTTTTCCCAACGTTACAGTATGTATTAATATACGGACAATACATTAAAAAATGTTCAAATTTGCTCTGAAACAATTACAATTTTATTTTGTATGAATATTATATATATATACAGGGTGCCCCTAAAAAACTATATACTCTCTATAGCATCATATATGAGTATATAGTTTTTTGGGACACCCTGTATATAAAATTTATCATTCCACGATTTTTCCCTCATACAGTTCGTAGAATCGGTTAATTTTGAGCTCTGTCGACTTTCATGAGGTATCTGCAAAATCTGCCCATCGAATAGCTGTTTAAATAAGGCGTTGGGGTAGTCTATCCCACAGAGGTCTGTGATATATATAGGGTGTTTATAAAGTCCCTATCTATTTCAGTGAAAACGTAGCTAAAAGGGTAAAATTCAATAACAATATAATAGAAGGCATACATTTAATGAATACTTAAGCGTATGATTCTACATGAGCACCATCAGTATCTCTACAGAGTTCGAATCTGTCAGCAGCATTGCGGAACACATTTTGGAGCATGACGGGGGTTATTTTTGTAACTGCTGTTACGATACGAGCATGTAAATGCCCCAGCTTCATTCAGATGGCATTTTAAACACCGTCGTCTTTCAACAAGATGAGGCACCTTGTCATTACGCAAACATTGTTCGAGAGTACCTAAATGAACGATTTCCAAATCGATGGATCGGACGTGGAGGCAACAGACCCTGGGCGGCTCGATCTCCTGACCTAACGCCCTTGGATTTCTTTGCATGGGGCTTTATCAAATCAAACGTCTATCAAACGAAGGTTACAGATCTGCAAGATTTACGTGCTCGTATCGTAACAGCAGTTACAAAAATAACCCCCGTCATGCTCCAAAATGTGTTCCGCAATGCTGCTGACAGATTCGAACTCCGTAGAGATACTGATGGTGCTCATGTAGAATCATATGCTTAAGTATTCATTAAAAGTATGCCTTCTATTATATTGTTACTGAATTTTACCCTTTTAGCTACGTTTTCACTGAAATAGATAGGGACTTTATAAACACCCTGTACAGTATATTCAAAGAATTTGCATAAAACGTAAAGGTGTAGAATTAGAATGCGAAAACAATATTTTAATAAAATATTTATCCAATTAACACACTAATTGCTAGTAATAAAAAATAACCACTATTTTTAATAGCTCTTTTGGAGAGGCAAAACACGTTTTAGTTTTATATAAACTCTTTCTCTTCCCTCAGTGGACGAGAAACTGTTGTTTAGACACATTTACCGTATAAAGATGGTTTCATCAGTCATTTCTTTAAAATAAATCGTCTATCCATCCAACAACCACTCGCTTCTTCCTCCATCCATTCATAAGCGGTAATATAAAAGGATTTATGTATTGAGTATATATACAGACTCTAGTTTATATAGTATTAATAGTTTAATTAGTTTTATATAAAAGTGATTTGCATTGTGATGGCGCCAAGGATGCGGCTGTGCAAATCAGTGTGAATAAGAGAGGGCAAATTTCTTTTTCTAACACAAATCAGAAGATACAAATTGCGGATGAAAACAGCGTCTTGTCATTTTATTCTCCCAAGAATTTGTAGGTTTGATACATGGGAACATATACAGGTTGGATTATAAGTTGCTTTACCTTCATATTATAACGAAACTCACTTCGGTAAAGCGACTCGTGGCCCACCCTGTATATATATATATATATATTAATGGTGATATAGATAAAGATGTATTTGAGCTTTATAAACGTTTGAAAAATAAAATGTTTTACCCTTACCAATGCTAGACAAGTATAGATGATAAACAACTGTAAAAGGAAAAAAAAAGCAAGTAATTGAACTTTCAATATGACTGACAGACATAGATCTAATCTATGTATAAAATCTCTAGCGTATAAGAACTTAAAAAAATCACATTCCAAATACGTTCAAGGTTTCGGTTGAAGATATGAAAGTCATTTTCCAAAATACAAAATTGATAAATAATGCAGATGTTTGAGTAAAGGAAAAACGAACATTTAGAATGAATGTCGGAATTATAAAGACTCGAAATTTAGTCCTTCCGAAGTATATTGTTGCGTTTGTATAGAATAAATCGCGTGCAATTAAGAGGATGAAACTAAATCGCGAAGGAAAACTCGTCATAAACGAGTCTCTTTCATATATGCTCACTGCAGTTGTATGAGGCTAAATCGGATGGTGGTGGCGATGTGAAGGAGAGAAACTGGCACAGTGCTCAGGCTAATGATGCTGCCCATTGCACTATCTCCAGGATTATTATTATTAGCCAGCACCATCGGGAGTCGAACCAATGACCTATACGAGCCGCTGGTTAAATCAGGTGATAGATGGATCACGAAAC